>JARWKJ010000003.1:6493476-6783476 GCA_029959095.1 Rhinichthys osculus
TGCATGCTGGCTCTTGACTCTACTGTTGGCTTTCTTGGGATGGAGGCAAACTGTGGATGACAGGATGAAATGTGGGGACTGGTGTAATACAAGGTAAACTCACAGTTAGGCCTTGACTCACATGAGGGGAGTTCTTCTCAAGGCAGAGTTTTTCTCTTTGACAACCTGCAAAGTTCATGCATAATGCATTTTAAGCATGAGTTATCTCAATAGCATCAGGTAAAAGAGCCTGTTAAGCCAATAAATACTGAATACATTATACAAACTTTTGACTGCATTGCAGTCATTAATACGGCTTGTTCAGGCAAGGATTATTATTTGAACAAATCCTTAACCCTAAGTATTAAACTTTGGTGTAAACATCTATGGGAATAGACGAGAGGTGTGATAAATTAGGCCTAATTTTCTAAACGATTGAACAAAAACGAGGATTGGCACTTTAATGGGTCAGTAAGCAACAACCTATAGTAGAAATGTATGCAATGCATTGTAATACAATGCAGTGAATTTTTAATGTTTTAGTTTGTCATTGTCTGTGTTGTTCCAGAAAGAGCAATTTGATTTACATTTTGACTATCATGTTACTCAAGCTCACTTATGCATTTGCATCATTTTTAGCAGATGCAAGTTGTAATATTGGGAGTATTTCTATGTTGTATACATTGCTGTTAAAAGTACTTTGGGGTCCTATTTTCTAAATACTTTTATTCAGAATGGATGCATTTAATTGATTACAAGTTACAGTAAAGACATTATATAACGTTTCAAAACATTAGTGTTTCAATAAGTTTCAATTCGAATTTTCACTTGATTCAACAGTGATAATAAAAATAAATGTTTTCAGAAAATTAGCACATTAGAATGATTTCTCAAGGATAATATGACACTAAAGGCGTAATGTAAGTTATGTATTGATGTAATGATGCTGAAAATTCAGCTTTGCATCACAGGAATTAATTTATATATATATATATATATATATATATATATAATATTGAAAAGAGTAATGTTGTGAAAAATTACAACTTTAATATATATATATATTAAAATTGTAATTTTTCACAATATATATTACTCTTTTTATTGTATTTTTCTTTTACATAAATGCAGCCTTGGTAAGTGTTGCACCTGGCAGTTGCCGCAGAGTGCCCATGATAACCACCAGAGGGCTCTCCTTCCGTCTCCTTTACCGCTTTATGGACTACAGTTCCCATAACCCATTGCCTGGACTCATCATGTTCTGATTACTGCCACCTGTGTGTCACTATCTTATTTATGTTTGTCTATTTAAACCCTGTGTGTTCATTCACTCGTTGCGAAGTCTTGTTTGTGTTATACTGCAATTCTGAGCGTTTTAGCCTTGTTTCTCTGTTATGGTCTCAATCTTCTGCCTGTTTCCCTGGATTTTCCCGTGTCTTGAACTCTGTTGCTGTCTGGGTAGTTTGCTCTGTGGTTTTGACCTCCTGCCTGTTTTATGGATTACACTAAATAAAGTTTGTGTTTGGGTCTTCAACCCAAGCAGTGCGGAACAGAAAGCATAAGAAACTTTTTTTGCAAAAACATTACAAAATCTTATCGACCCTAAACTGATTCATCTCATATGTATACGGTGTACAAACCAATTTATTCACTGTTCAGCTTCAGATCACACAGTTCAAGAGGGACAATCCCTGACAATATTAATTACGATTGGGGTTTTGTTAAACAAAAACTTTAACAACCCTTGTCTGTTGCCCTTTATTCAAAAGTGTGAGCATGGAAGGAGTTCAATACCAAATTTGTCAGTCACTTCTTTTTTTCTGGTGAATTTCAGTGCCTTGTTTCCCTCCATTGCGCTGCCCTGTCCACAAGCTGCCATTTTACAAAGGTGGAAATCTACCGTAGTGAAGACTTTGCTGTCCCACACTGTGAATGGGGTCAAAGTCCACAGCAGGGCCCCACAGGCCCCGTACACCTGTCATTACTTTCATACAGCGACGTCTAATGAGGTGGAGCCCAGTGTAATTCCTGAGGACACTTCTCCGTGTCTCCACAGTGGGCCTCTGATCTTTCTGCTCTCAGAAACAAAGCGTTCGGAAAGCCTCCTGTGTCCCGCTCTAAGGGCCCCGTAACAGTCACTGATTCGGGTGAAGTGTGCTTGAGCAGGTCAGCCCATTGCCATTGCTGATTGGCCCCCTGTAGGACTCTGTGGTTTGGGAAGGGTGTTCATAAAAAGCAGCCCTCTTCAGTGCCCGGCTGTATTAGTGACACAGCAGCGGGTTAGCAACACGACACAGAAAAGTGACACATTCCACAAATTGGCAAAGGCTATTATAATGTCAGGAATGGACTGATGTTACTTGACAAGGAAGGGGAACAAGACTGCATTAAATATGAGTGACTAACAACAAGAGAAAATGTTTTTTTTTTATGAATATATGGAGGGGTGGAGGGGTTACATATACTCGGAGGCATAACTGCTGTAAAATGATTGCAGTATTATGTACTGTAGAAAATAAATTATTGCAGTAAAACTGTAACTGATGCTTAAAACGGTTGTAGGCCTACTTAAGTGTTGTACTTTAGGATCAACGCCTGCAAAACATTGGCATTTGCTCGCAAAACTATTGTGTTCCCAGCGAAGCGTTGCATTGTCATCAAAGCTCATATTATTTCCATTACAAAAGTTTTACGAACGCAAGTTTTTTTTTGGAGGAATGCAATTGGTTTTTTTTTTGTGAGGGAATGCAAAAGCATTGACGTATTTTCCCTCCCATATCATCTCATTATTTTTATTTTATTTTTTACCTTCACCATGTCCCTTTAGGGGCTCCGTGGACAGTTTAGTGTATTATAACTAGAGATGCCGATATGACATTTCTCAGCCGATTATTCAGAATGATATCAATCGATGCCAATACTGATAGTGTTTTTTCTAATGGATAAAAATAATCTCTCCCAAATAATGCTGCAAACTATACAGAGAACCCTCTCATTTGGCACACTATAATATTAGAGGTTAAAGTTGACAACAGAGCTATTATATTCAACTACTATTTATTTCCAGATATAACATTTACACTCAAATAAAAGCTGAAATGTTTGCATACAACTCAACTCTTACACATATAAGGTAGTTTTCATAAGCACTTGTCTTCGTGGCAAATTTATTCAAACATAGGCCTACATAATTAACAGCTCCTCTGTAGTTAAAAAAAAAGACTTTCCTGAGGTAAATGCAATAGGCCTATTAAGTGATATTGTTCACAAGCTTCACAAGCAAGTTTTATTGACATCTTTCCACGGTTGAAACAAATATTGAGTGATTACATGAGACATGATACGGATTTCGGTAAGTTGAACTGTTACTTTCAACTTACCTTCTGATATTCATGCATTTTTTCCAGGTATAATTTGTATTAAAGTGGAAGAATAGACTCGCGGTCCGCTTGAACTGAGGCGCTAAAGCGATCTGCCACGTCACATTTAAGAGCGTCAAAACGCTATTTATTGTTTGAATTTCATGATAAAATGGTCAGAATTTGAAAGATGACTCTTTGTTTCTTTTTAGAAGTAACAAAGCATAGAGATATTTGCGATTATTGGGTGAGAGGCGCGCTATACAAATGATTATTGGGGAAACTGCAGATCTGGCAACCCTGGCTTGAAGTACGGGTGATTCATAGAGCCAGCTTTTATTTACTGTAGCTGTTTTTAGCTGTTAATGCGTTATTGTCGTATTAACTTGCCTTAACTGACTCAACACGAGAGATTTTCTTCCAGTCATGTTTTACGGCACCCTTTTGATTGACAGGATAATCGGCACTGATCATCGGCTGTTACATTTCTCAGATCAGAATTGAAATTCTCAAAACTACCTGTTCAATCTTCACATCATTGTGTCACTTGTTCACATCAAAAAAGCAGTTTCTCATTTCTTTGAACAAGTTGCAAATGCTTTGGTACATCCATGCAAATGATTACGTACCATAGGTGTAATTTACACTGGGGACGCTGGGGACATGTCCCCACCACTTTTTGAAATGGCTGATTTTGTCCCCACCACTTTTTGAAAGCATTTGGTTAAAATGTTCTGAAAAATCAAGCGAACCAAGAAATGTGGTTTATTTGCACAAAATAAAACATGCAATGCAGTTTAGATACAGAAAGAAACAATGTACATTGTCCAAAAAAGTAACTTAATCAAAATAAACTATTACTGATTCTAAAATGACCCAAAAACATGCATGCGCCGATCAGTAAAGCCTGGTTCACACGGCAGGATAATTAGGCCGATTTTAGCCCCGATTTACCCCTTCCGACAATCTTAAAGGGTCACTTCACCCATTTGCATTACGGTTTGTATTGTTAGAAACCCAGTCATATATTATAATGATGGTGGAATTTTGCTTGTTTTTTTTTCTGAGATGGGAGATCCATCCATCCTATCGTGACGTAAATATCGTCATTTTGCGTCACGATAGGACGGAAGATAAATTTCATTGCATATTAAGAAAACTACAGCCTTTAGCTCATTATTATTCAAGGGCGTGGGACCCACTCACCCCACCGGCCTATTACAGATCAGTGGGTGGGACTAAACCTGAAGAAACTAAACTATTAATCCGCCATCTTGCTTGGAAGACAGCAAGCTAAGCTAACAAGCGCTCAAGGAGTTAGATTTACCATAATGCCTGAATTTACGACACACGATATGGAAGACGAGGATTTTGAAAATCTTTTGCTCGAAACTGATGTTCGTGGCTATTTATACGAGCCACAATATAGCGAAGAGCAGCTGAGGCTGATGGAGGAACAAGAGGCGGCGGCGTCGGGTTCGTTGTTGTGGGAAGAATGAGACGGGAATCGACGAACATTTAAACATTTTAATAGTAAAATAAACAAATACAAAACAAAAGTATAAGCCAGCAGCCCCGCACTGCTGGCCACACACAACAGAAACAAAACACACCATAAAATCAGGCCTGTTCCTCTCTCGATCTGCCCTGTCGCTCCTCGTTTTATGCGTCCGCTCCTCGGTGAGAGACGCGAGAGAGACCGGTGCGTCTCACAGGTGTCGTTCATTATCACTCACGCCACCGGCCTCGCGCCGCTCTCACGTCCCTCGTCCTGCTCGCCACAGCCAACTAACTATACATTTTGTGTGAAATGAATTTCTTACTCTGTTGGCAGCTCACGTTAGCCCTGTAGAGTAGACGAAAGAGTGATTTCTCTGATGTTTGCGACTTTGCGCTGTTCTGGATTAGTGGGAGTGGCTTGCGGAGCTGTGCAACGTGGTGCATTCTAGGAGTTGTGGTCTTACACACAAATGCGCCCTAAAGTTATTTTCTGTCTTTTCTCGGTCAAGAGGGCACCAAATTCAAAATTTCTTTTACATTTCGACTACATATATGACCCACTTTCAATAAAGATTAATGTTGAAATGGGTGAAGTGCTCCTTTAAGGATGCTCCGATTATCATAAAATAATCTGATTAGATATTCCTGCCATGTGTGGTGTGTTAAGACTCCTCTCGTCTGCTCGGAAGGACGCCGGGACCGCTCAGATCTTTAATCGGGGATGTCCAACATGTTGGATTTTTTTGGCCCCATTTCTCCTCGTGTGTGGTGTCCCCCGGGGACAAACGAGCACGCAGCCTGTGGAGGCTACTTGTCCGGTTGGGCAAGTAAAATTCTCTTTTACTTCTCCCTTCAAAAAATCCACTTGTCCCGGACAAGCGTTAATGTCGAGGCCTGTAGTATGGTGCTTTGGCACTGTTCGGTTGAGCTGGTGTTGCAGGGACTGTTACATGTGCAGTCGACATTGTTGAGGGTTTTAAGGCCTGTTCACTCTGGGACGAATTTCGTGCGCGATATTCGCCGACATTTAACGCCTCGTGACTGAACAAAGGGCGCCAATGTGAGTGTGCACACCGATGCGAAAAACGCCACGCATAAAAGCGTCGTTTTTACAAAACGCATCGGGTTCGTTTTTTTAGTTTGACGCGCCGCATCAAAAACTATCCGACCAATGAGATTGGCGCTTTTGCTCACGTGTCTGGAGCTTCTGAAGTTACAGTAAAACACAACTTGGGGGCGCTCAAACACGAAACGGTCTTGCCGAGCACACAAACGTAACGGCGAAGAAGATATACACCAAGTAGCGTCTACACTGCCGGGAAGAAATAAGACGAGGAAGATGCAAGGCAAGATGAATGTAGAGCCGCTGGTCTCGTTGGTGTCGGAACATAAAGAACTATATGACAAACGCGACAGCGACTACAAAAATCTTGATAAAAGAGAATGTTATTGAGTGATATTGCAGAGCAAATGGGCGCCATCTAATGTCAGGGAATGAATTTGCATGTTAACTCGGCTCATCGTCAGCGAAAATCGCTTGGGTGTGAACACAAAAAAACGCGTTGAAAAACGCTGACGAATAACGCGCGCCGATATTGTTTTTTTATTTTATATTGTTGTATGTTTTTTTCATCTGATCTTTTGTCCCCACCACTTTTCAACACAAACTGACGCCCCTGTTACGTACAATTCTCTGCTGTTTCCTACATTCTCAATTGCTTACATCATGTTGATCAAAATTTATTATAATGGGTCTCTGTTGAATAGTCTCACCCCTCACAACATTTAGGCATTAGTTCATAGTACAAGTCTTTACATGCAAAATGGTCGAACAAGTTGTCATAATATGCATGTACAGTTTTGCCTAAGGAGATTGTCCTATATTAATGTCTTCTTTTTTTCTTCTTTTTTTTTTCTTTGTGCTATGCAGTGCTTTCTTTCCTTTCTGTATCACAATGGCATGGTCTGTCAACAAATTACAGTACAAACAGTAAAAGTGTAAATGTGAATCTTGTCCAGTCTCTTGCAATCGAATTCCCACACATACACTAAGGTGTGTAACCTACAATTTACAATAATTGTCATCAAATCTTTATCCATAGTTTACATCAGAACATTCCCCCAGAGTACACTGTTATATTGAGAACATGACTAAGCAATTTTACTGTCAAAAGGACTTGTCATTCTGATGGCACTGACATGTTTATTGACACAGATATTTACTTTTGAGAGATGAACTAAGGATTTTGAGCAAGAGACTGGCTTTTGCAGGTAATCCATGGTGTTTTGCTATTTGTACGAATTGTTTTGAGAAATGCACTGTTTTGTCGAGGATGATTCAAGAAATGTACCAAAGCGACTGAGAAAAACTGTAAACAATCGGCCGATACCGATTGTTGGCCGATACATCTGTGCATCTCTAATTATAACTGAAATTCAGCTAAGAGCGTTGTGTGAAGTTTAAAAAATGTGTCTTAAAGGGATAGTTCACTTTGAAATTAAGTTTTGGTATGTTTTAGCTTACCTCAAGGGCATCCAAGATGTAGGTGTCTTTGTTTCCGCAGTAGTTTCAATTTTGATATTTTTAGGTCAAACCGTTGTTGTCTGTCAGTCATATAATGCAGGTCTATGGTCACCACCTCAAAGAGCATGCACAGAGAAGTCCAAATTAAACATGATTTAATGACTCGTAAATGTAAGTACACATTGATGGCCTAAGACACGAAACGAGCGGTTTGTGTGAGAAAACGAACAGTATTTATATCGTTTTTACCTCTTGTAAACACAAGTGATCTGAGGGCGCGGGCGCTTCGGTCTTTTCCAGCAAGCGCCGGAAAGCGGCGGAAGTGATCTCTTGCACGTGTACGTCACTCATTGTTTACACAGAACAGAGATTGTAGGTAAGACGGCTAATTAAAATGGTCCCAATTTGCGCTTATCCGGAATGTTTAAACCGTCGTAAAAGAAAACAATTTAAAAAATAAATAAATTAAACAATTGTATGAGTGACGTACACGCGCGAGAGATCACTTCCGGCGCCCGCGCCCTCAGATCACTTGGACGTGGCTGTGTTTACAAGAGGTAAAAACGATATAAATACTGTTCGTTTTCTCACACAAACCGCTCGTTTCATGTCTTAGGCCATCAATGTGTACTTACATTTACGAGTCATTAAATGTTTAATTTGGACTTCTCTGTGCATGCTCTTTGAGGAAGTGACCATAGACCTTCATTATATGACTGATAGACAAGAACGGTTTGACCTAAAAATATCAAAATTGAAACTACTGCGGAAACAAAGACACCTACATCTTGGATGCCCTTGAGGTAAGCTAAAACATACCAAAAATTCATTTCAAAGTGAACTATCCCTTTAAGACATGCATATTCTATTCGCTTCTGTTTTTGAATGCAAAATTGTGTCCTGTGTGAATAGCCCCTAACTGTCCCAGTGGACTAAAGCTATAGGCCCTATAGCATGTACAGTATGTTGATTATTTGGTGTGTGTGAATATTTCATATATTGTATATCCTTCTAAACAACCTTTCTAATATTTGCAGGTTACGGATTACATCAAACACGTTGAGTTGCTGATATTCAGGTATTTTCGATGTTCCCAGATCTAGCATATGAGCAAAAAAAAAAAAAGTGGCCTCTTTTGCCTGCAGTCTGAATATAGTCGAATACCGTGCCACCATGTCCAGCAAACTTGCCAGTGTTAATTCAGGTCTAATAGAGATGTAGTATAAGTATCTGAGTCAATTTAACACTGCCATGCATTCTAAACTCTTCAACGCCGAAAACAGATTATCTATACTGTTTTTTTTCTACAGGGTTGGTGGTAGGGAAATAATTACTTGGTAACCATTTCAGACTCTCTCATTACTGCCTAGAGACTCGCTCATTAAAAAAACCAATGGGGAATTTCTCCGAGAGGACCCTCGAGATTCCAGCTGACCTCACTGATTCACGGATGAGAACGGAGAAGGAACTTTCATGGAGAACACAGCCGCTTCATCTGGAGTACAAACTACCCTATGCGCATGGGAAAGTTGGGAAAGCTAACGAACAACCCACTGCACCGTGTGTGTGTGTGTGTGTGTGTGTGTGTGTCCTGATAAACCCTGCATTATGGGGAACCCAAACCTTACCCTAGCCATCACATCATAAAAAATGGCCCCACAAGGACAAGGATTTAAGGGACATTTTTTTTGTCCCCATGAGGAAAACAGCTTATAAATCAAACTAAGCAATGTTTTTTGAACATGTAAAACATGCAGAAGGTTTTCAGTGATGGGTATAGGTTTAGGGGTAGGGTTAGTGTAAGCCTTACAGTTACACTGTAAGGGGATAGAATATACAGTTTGTACAGTATATAAATCATTATGTCTATGGAAACAGGAAAACCCAATGTGTCTGTGTGTGTGTGTGTGTGTGTTACACCCAGTTTTGCTTCATTGTTTCTTTTTCTCAGAGCTAGTTTCTCAAAGCTCGTTCTCAGCTGGTTTCTGCTTTGTTGAAAATGTGCCGGTAGAAACACTTCATGCATGTATCTCCTAACAAGGTCACAGAATGTGATACTGTTCTTCCTCCAAAGCAGAAATGATATTGGTCTCAGTAATTCCTTTTATGTCCCAATTTGTAAGGATTCTGTTTCTTCTGAAGTGGGATTGAAAAATAAGATGTCATGAGCTCTATTCTATTAAATGCATACAGCATTAACAGCATTAACGGCATTACATACGGCAATAACAGACATTCATCCTGCAATAAAGGATGTACAACTTGCTTTTGTTAAACAAATACCTGTGGGGAGATGACAAAGAATCAACCTTCAAGGAAAATGTTAAAGTATAAAATATTTTTGAAAAAGAGCTCTTTTGAAAAAGAGCATACTTTCTTCAACATGATAGCCTATGTAAGGTAGATAGATAGATAGATAGATAGATAGATAGATAGATAGATAGATAGATAGATAGATAGATAGATAGATAGATAGATAGATAGATAGATAGATAAGTGCAAACCTCATGTATTTGACTTAAAACTATTTTAAACCTAGTGAAAATGTATATAATATCATTCATACAAAGTTCTGTCATGAAACTCTAGGGCCTCGTTTACAATGCAGATGCCCAATTATGATTTGTTGCCTATATACGATTTTTTTTGACCGTCCGTTAAACGTTCTTTCAATTGTGACCCATATCCGATTCATGTGCTTACACTTGACATAGATCTGACTGAATCATCGTGCATGCTTAAGGGGGGTTCTTGCACAGATGGACGAACTCGAAATATGCTTGATTCTAGCTTTGCGATATATGCGAAGTCCGCCAAACATCACCATGATTTTGAGGTGGAGGAGGACGAAAAAGGCCATCATTGCAGCCTGGCCATATGCTTCAGTTACTGTGTGTGAGAGATCTCAGGACTGGTGGGAACATACAACACGATCTCATGAAAGTGCGTATCTATAGCACGAATTTTATTTCTCGTGCCATTTATACGGCAAAAATAGTTTCCACATATGCACGTAAAAACTATTTTTGCCATATAAATGGCACGAGAAATAAAATTTGTGCAATAGACCAATTTCCAGCCGACGTCACAGTTACGTCACGGCGCTAGCTGGTGGCAGAACAAAGTGAAAACTGGAGGCGGCAAATACAAACCAGCACAGATTCGGCTACAAAATAAGGATCTTAAATTATTCTTCTTATTATTAAATGTCATCTTGTTGTGTTGTTGGGTGCAAGAATAAATGAAAAATGAATATGCTTTATCTGTAATTTTTTATTTCTAGAAAATATTCACCTCATTAAAATTGCACCGTAATGTCACTCTTTACATTGTCGTCTTCATCGCGCTGGCTCGGCAAAACTGCGGATCGTACCACACAAGTATTGTACTTGACCATTCAGCACATAGTTATAGGCATCTAAAGATTTATATGCCCTCTGTTTCTCTATCAGGTAGGTGTAGAAGTCAGGCCACTCAACCGGAGGTAACGTTAGCGTTAACGTTAATCCTGTCAGATCCTCAATCAATGAGTGTAAGGGTAGGCCGGTTCCGTCCGTTAAAATTAACTTTTGCAAATAACAATCGCGGTCCTGGACAGTGAGCGACCTTGCACATTAAGATAAAATCGGATTTTCTCCAGTCATTGTTAAAAACAAGCTAACAAAACTTGCAGACTTTACGTTAGTGAAGCGGCCAGAGGGATCGTTCTGCAATCACCTAAGCTCCGCCCACAGAAAAACGTCACCATGTTTACCAACTGAAAATTGGTCTATAGATACGCACTTTCATGAGATCGTGGCGGGCTTTAACGAGGAGCAGTGGGTCCGAAGTTTTAGAATAAGCAAGCCAACCTGTGATATGTTGTGTCATTAAACCGCGCAGACGTAGCCTAACGCCTCAGAAAATCCGATCTGCCTGTTTACATGACAGTCATATTGGCACATATCTAATTTATATCTGATTTATTTCCACATATGAACCGATGAACTGAAACCGATCTCGAAATATCTGAATGCATGCGTTTTTGTCCTGTTTGACAGTCATAGAACATCCGATATGTGTCACATATGAGCAAAAAATCAGAATTGGGTCACATTTCACTGACTGTAAACGAGGCCTAGATGACACAGGCTGATAGGTCATTAACTCAATCTTGCAATCACTTAATTCTCTATAGGCCACAGCTGATTGGTTCCTGCTGTATCATTAGCCAATGAGCTCGCTGCTCAAATACTGGTTAGCATTTAGTGCAGCACACTTTCAGAAACCCTCAACCTTCCCAGCTCCACCTGTATAGATCTGTTTCGGGTAATTCATGTACGCTATTGTACAGCAGAAGCATTAACATCAGCAGTTCGCCAAGACCAAACATATCAATATTGTCATATCCGTTACCATGCCAAACACAAGAGTTGTCATGGAAGAAAAACTGTTCAGTAACTTTTATGCTGGATTCTGACATGCTTTTTAGACTTATTTGCTCAGCAATCCCTACATTTCCATAAATGCAGTTTCACCCAGAGAAGAGAAGAGAAGTCATATCAGGAGGGCTTTCTCAGTGCAAAGCTTATTCAATAAGGCTGGGATGTTTGCCATCCAGAGTACATTCCTCATCCACTTGCCTGCATGTTTGTTTGTCTGCATTAAAGAACCGTCAGCAGTGGCCTTAGACTCTCCTGAAGAACACCCGACAAAACCATTTACACAAGAAACCTGGACTTATTAGCCAACAATTGCTCTGTTTTATTGCTGTTTAGTAACTGCGTTTTACTGTTCGCATGTGACGTGTGAACCATTTGAACTTCACATGTTTGTCATGTCACACATTTCTTCAGGAAAAAGTGTTCACAATCACTCCAACACAGCTAAGCTAGTGGATATCTTCCCTCTCTTTAAGCTGTCTTCATGCCTCACGAGAAAGCCAGTGTTTGCACACCAATCACTTTTCTTTTCTGTCTCTTGAAAAGGAGCTGTCACCAACCCATCACACGCCGTGCCGAGCAAACATCACCGCACAGACTGGCCAGAAAGTGACTGAAACAAGAGAGCCATTTCAAACATTTTCCTTCAGCCGTGACGTTGTCGTTTAAAGTAGCGCTACATTTTCGTTTGAGCAAACTTGACAGGTTTTCAGAAGACTGCAAAAGGCTTTGTGTCTTTGTACATGTTGCAGTTGGTGCAGTATTTCAGTGTTGTTTTTCTATGTACTGAACCTGAATTTAAGGTACAATATTTGACTTTTTAATTAAAAATTAACAAAATTTTAACGAGTCAATACATCATCAAAACATATTTTTGTGCTACCTGATTCACTATATGGTAAGCCTAATATAAGTGTTTATATTTTAGACCTGTAGGGATGGTTTTCACGAGAAATTGCATACATACGTCACTGGCCCGTGTGTGTCTCATGTCTCGTCATATCCGTTAATTAATAGAGTTGCTTCATAGGTTAGTTGTCACAACGAGTGAGAAATGTTGACATAATAAAACAAGAATCAACATTGGCTTGGCTTTTCTGAGATGGCGAGAACTGAGAGATTTGAAATGTTGTAAAAGCGACATGGAGATGATGGCGTTTTTATTACTCGACAGGTTAGTAAGGTATTTTATTGAACATATAGATTGCCATATGTAGCTCTCAGACAGTGTTAATTGTAAAGCATCATCTATTATGAACGGTCATATTCATCCGCACAGTCATGCAGAGCTGAAGCACAACCAAAACAATGTTCTTCTGCAAAATGCATGCGGTTTTGTTTTTTACATATACACGAATCCGACCAGCGTTCTGTGTAGGCTGCCATCTTGTGGCGACGCCATTACTGAGCTGTTACCGGTATGTAAACAAACCTCCGTGATAACCATAGACTGTGGTGATAACGCACCCTCGATGACAGCTCTATGTGACAGCTACAGCCAGGCAGAATGACTTGTTGGGTTGATGATGTTAGACAGTGGCCTCCAGTCACAGATGAAGGTACAAACGATCTTACAGATTATTTATGATAATAGCTTGGCAAGCTAGCTAGGCTAACGTTAGCTAACGAGGAAACTATAAAAAGATCTGTCCATTTGACAACAATAATAAATGAATGACATCAAATAAACGAATTCATGTTTTTCATTTGTGTCCATTATTTATCTCATTTTCACTTTGCTAAAGGCAAGGGTAAGGTACAGCTAGAAAGTATTAATATCGACCAATTAGTGTTTTTAAACCATGGAAAGAGGTCAATATAACAGCAGGAGAACAATTGTCACATAACGTTACATTTAGCTCAGGAAAGCCATTTAATGACCATAGCATGTTAATTGAATAGAAAAAATAGCTAGAGAGGAGATTTTGCTGAGCACTATATTACATATTTATTATATTTTTTACTTATGTCATTAAATAATTGTTATTATAACAAAAACCGCATTATATTTAATTTAATTTGTTATTTTAATTTGTTATTTAAAAAAAATTATGTCACAGTCAAGCAAATCAAACATTAACAACAGACATAACAGTAATGTTAGTAACTGCCCCAATGCGCTCTTTACTGCCGCCATTGAAACAATTTAAAACGGAACATTTTTCCCCACTCGACATTATAAAAGTTGTAACGTTAGTGACAGTCGTAAATCGCGGGCTGTTTATTCCAGTGGACGCAAGTTGCAACCATAGACTGTAAAAAAAGATGGACGACGCCCCTTCGCTCTTTTCCATTGGAGAGAACTGAAGCCGCCAGCGTCCCGATATGGCGCTGACATATTGGAACTTGAGTCTGCGCAGTAGCGTTTTCGGGACCAGTCATGCGCAGTCGTGAGCAGGAAGTAAAGCCGCGAAATCAAGGCCCTGCCCCCACTCTCGCTGAATCAATCGTAAGCACACGCCCTGCACTTTTCTTAAGTGGCCTTGTCTGCTCCGTTCCTCTCCAATGATGTCTGCTGATTGCAGTACCTTGTTAAAATAAGGTAAATACAACTACAAACCACATAGTCAACATTATGAAAAAAAGTCCGTTGGTACTTCAGTGACTACTTCGCACAGAGAAGCTGTCAATCACAGCTGTCAATCATGATGTCACAGCACCGTTTTTATAGCATCAAATAACTAACTAAAAACTAACTTATTTTAAAAACAAACACTTGAAATTACATCAACGTGATAGAAACTACACTAAATGACAGAAACTATCTTTAGAAAAAAGATATGTGAAGTGTAATTTAATTATTTAGTTGGTCTCACGTCCCGTTGAATAACATGGGGAGGCGGGGCTTATGACCTATACTAGGACCGGCGTCTGGGGGGCGATCGAGACGTTTTGGCTTCACTTTTGAAGGCTTGTGCGGCACGCTTGGTTGCAACTAAAACAATACCAGAGAATGTCTAATATGGGGAGAACTCCCACTCACATTAAACTTCCGGGTTCTGAACTGGTTGCAGTTCCACTCTAGGTCCATATGAGGGCGCTCACAGGTGGAGTGCAGAATGAATGGAGGTCTATGGAGCAATACCCCTAAAAATCCACTTTTCTCAGGATATAATTTTTTGTCTAGTAATTTGAAAGTTGTATTCGAAAGAAGATGCAACAAAATTACACATTACTGGGTGTTAGATTTTTTAGAGTCACTTATTTGCTTTAAAAAGTATTTTAAAATGTCAATGACGTCATACACATCGTACGACCAGAAACCTGCTTTACGGCAATCCTTCATTCACCGGTGCTTTCGCGCATAGACAGACGAGAGAAGTCGCGAAATTTAAAAATACTACTGTTATTGTGTCACGAAATGTAGTTTTAATAGTTTTTCAGTCGACAATGTAGTTGTTTAAAGCTCAAATCTGTGGTTTATTTATAAAGATAGCGCCTATTTAAAAGTTTGATCTGACGTTTTCGGAGTTGTGAGGACCAGTCTTTCACCGGGTCTCAGCGCTCTGCACCCCGCCTGGAACAGCCTGTCCTCGGCTAGTGCTTCTGACGTTCGCCGCCGGCTCTGATGTCTCTCTATAGTGGTTAAACATGAGATATAATTCGTCTTGTGTATATCTAACGGGCGATCTTTGGTATCATTAATCGTATCATTTGGCAAATCGTTTTGGCTGAGGGCAAAGTGAAGTTTCATAACTTTATATTTTGGCTATTTTAACGTTGTATCCTGCTGTGTCTGAATGGTTTACTTTATTTATTGTCTTATATAACTTATTAAACCTTTTAGGCTACTTATACTGTTATAATGTCTCTTACTGATCAATAAAACTGAAATTTAACAAAAATAGACAGGGTTGTGTCATTTTATTTTATATAGCCTATATTTTTATATAGCCTTTTCATTACTATTTTATTTGCTGTATACTGTTTGTTTATTTTATTGACTAAACTATTTACTATTACTCACTGTATCTTATATTTACTATTTGCACTGCATTGTAGTTGTATCCGTCTATGGTTGTACCATATCGTATATGCTACGATGCCATCAAGCGGTGTCTCTGGTCGTAATCAGTCCTTCACTGACCAATCAGCGTCCATTAGCAAAATGCTAGCGTGTTATGGGCAACAACAACTCAACCTGTAAGAAATCGAAAGGACATAAGCACTCGTTCATTCAACTTTCGACCTATAACCCATGTTGAACTTGCAGAACCTACATTCAAATCTGAGATTTCTCAATGACAATCGGGTAAAAGAGACAAATTTAGCCGTCTAGCCCCATTGACTCCCATTCATTTTGCACTAGGACGATCGCCCCCAGTGGAACTCTGGTGGAACTACAACCAAAATTCGGTACAATAGGACTTAATAGAGAGTGGCCAGGCTTTCCGTAGACGGGCTTTGACAATACCCAGCAACAGCTCAGTTATGGCGCCCGCTTACTTCCGGTAGTTTCGCCGGATTCGTCTATAGTGTACCTTTAAACTGTCAGTGATGACATTGTTGCAGCCTTGTTTTGTTTGCTTTGAGTAAAATGTTCTAGAATGTGTCCATTACACTTCATTCAAATACTTATTTGATGTCAGCGTAGCAGCGAGCGTAGATATTTCTTTATTCAATATTGCAGCAGAATGTCTCGTAATTCATTATAACTCTTACACCAGGGGCCAGTTCTATCCTTACCCTATAAAGCCCCCTGTATAATATTTGATGCGCAAGTTTTAAGGCCTTGAAATTGTCTACATGATCAAAAACCATGATTGAGTTTTTGATATTTGAGATTTTATCAAATGATTTGAGATTTTGCTTCATATGTGAAATCTTTTGGTTTTTATAAAGTAAACAAAAAAACAAATGTTCTATTGTTAGTAAAATTTCAAGATGAACTTTTTAACTTTTTAACATAACTTTTGTTTAAATTCATGTTAAAATGTGAGAATCAATTATCAAATATGATCCATCAGGCCTTTTTTATTTTTTTTTTATTTCTCAGTTATCATTGTACAGTTACAATTGTGTTTTGCCTCTCACAATAAAAAACAACAACTATTCTATATTGTTATGAAGATCTCATTAATTTACATTACAGCCATCAGAATTTCATCTTAATATTTTGTCATATAAATAACAGCAGCTGCACCAAATTGCAATGCAGTTTTGCTCAGTTTAGGCCTTTGAATAAAACTGAGTTGTGTTTTTAACTGAGTTCTTAAGTCACAGTCTTAACAGAGTGAATGTGTTTATGCAACTGGCCCAACGCTTTAAGACTGTGTCTGAACACGGTCTGACCAAGAAGTTAGCCAAGAAGTAATCAGTTTTAGGATTCAAATTAGTTTAAGCATTTTATGCAACTGAACAGCAGGAGTCAACAGTTTATTTACTGAATGTTCTCTGGGAATACAGAAATCCCAAGAGGATTCAGCCATCCTAATGGATCAGTTTACCCTCTAAAAACATTTGAAATATCCCACAGGCTATTTTCCATCCTATAAGGTCAGACTAAAACATGATAAAGGTGAACAGAGCCCATTTGCAGTGCAGCATCTTGCCATTTATAATAATGCAACATTACTAACTTAAAAGAGGGATTTATAAAATGTAGGAATTGGGTACATTTTCTATGCTGTAGGTTTAATGTAATTTAATTAACATCCAGGGTGATTGTATAAAACAATAAAAAAAAATAAGGCAGCAACTTTTTTTTAGTGTCCATTTAGCCTTAAAATTGTAAAGCACACACTAATCAAATGTGTTTGCTCTATATTTGCTGCCCACCCTGAGTCTTATGAACAGATGTTTATGTGTGTTATGGGTGATATACAGTACAGTTTACAGTTACACTGTGTAAATAAGACAGCGCTAATCCCACTGAAAGTCAGTCTAATGAACGGTTATTGAGAAGCTTTGTATCTGTTGATATCTCTGTATCTTTCTTTATTTGCACAGCCATAGCTTGTAGCCAATAACAACCAGCTTCTTCAGAGAAAACAAGACTACAATAAAAAAATTATATTCTCAGTAAAAGGGGGTTATTTTCTTTGAGTCGAACTAATAATTATTACATACAAAATGGCAGGAGTTTAAATATATTTTTTTTAACTCTAAAAATATACCCAGGAATTATTACTACATACTGAAACCATTTATAAAGTGGCTTCATAATGCCACTGCTGTGTTTTGACGCTCTCCAGTGGTTAACATGTGTAAGTGATCGTTTGTGCTGCTATCAAGAGTGAGCTGAAAGTGCGCCAGAGCAACCCCTATGATGCCTTAAAAATGATTTATCCAAAATAATAAATGCTAACATAAACATGAACTTAATCTTATTTACTTGAATGCCATCTTACCTGCCTATAAGACATGGCATTTTTTTTACATTTAGTCGTATAGCCTACTCGAAGAGTTCAGATGATGCTATTATTATTATGTAATTGTACATTGTTTTTAATGAGGCGTTATTAAGGTAACATAGTTCCCCCAATTGCTGAGCTGAGCATCTTCTTAATAAAATATAGCCTAGGCTTATGCGTGGACTTAATATATGGAATAGCCTAAGTACAAATAGTTTTTGTTCTCAGCCAAAATGTGCATATTAGTTAGCAAATTAACAAATAACAGCTACATCGCTGGGGACAAACCAGAAGACGACATTAGGAACAAATAGGCTATTTTGAATTCATATTAAAATATGATATACTTAAAATTTAAAAATTAAAAATTAAGCCTGATAGCAAAAGCTTGTTCCAGCGTTTCATTCGGGTCACTAAACACATGGGGGACTAAAGGCATTTTACTGGAATGACCTAAATGTAAGTTAACGATAACCGTACAACTCCTGACTAAAGAGTCCTTAGTGTTTGATTAACATAATTACAAATAATTAGCCTAAATGACGTAGCGTACCGTTGTTTTCGGAATCCACCACTAGCACTTTGTTTACTGTTGTTATTAAGCTGCAATATTTTGATGAATTTCTATTGGCTACGCTGTGTCCCCGCATTTTCTCATTGGCTATTAAACGCGTCAAACTTTTTCTGATTGGACAAAGGAGTCAGCGGTTCATCTGCACTGAGACGCCATTGGCTCAATAAGTAGGTTAGTGGTCCGCTATTACATTGAGAGGAAAGTAGGTCATAGCGAATGTATGCTGATACTGTCCAGCGCCGTCCACATTCGCTTGATCATACATGTGCTTTTCTGCCTTCTTCATGTAAGTAAGGCAATGTCTTTTGTCATGTTTGACCTCTAAACGTGCTGAACTGTATGCTGTTTATATGCAAATATTGCTGTACATCTTTATTAATTCGCTATAGTCTCTACGAGGTGCTTTAAAGTTTTTGAGATCTCGACCGGTTATGCAGCAATATCATTTTAGAAATGTATTATTTCTGTCACGGTTCATAAAAATGTATACATGTGTTAGTAGTACTACAGAAACCTACATTTTGCTTCTCTTAACACTCATGTCAGATTATATAAGGTCAGAGTAAGAAGTGAACAAACGTGTTAATTACGCATCACTACGCACAATTGTGTCTCATTTCTGATGAAAACATCTTGGTTTAAGCCTTATGCAAGTCTTTGCATCTATAAACACATTACGGTGCACGTGCTTACTGCGTGTCACGCTCAAATAGCGCTCGAGCGCTTGCTCATATCCCACTGTGACGGTATGCGCGAGGGTACTGTAAACTCTCATGCCCTTTTCCTGAGGTAAACACTGAAGCTGTATCTCGAATACCAATTAGCTGACTACTAGTGGCTACATAGGCAACATTTGATAGTGTTATTGGCGCTTGCAGCATCATTTTTCATCATTCAGCATTCAGCATCCATTTGAGCATCAGGTGCGTGCAGCTGTCATAACTTACCTTTATTACCTTGTAGAGCTACCGCAGTTTTGGGGATCATTGGACATCACGGTCAGGAATGAGTGTGTTTTTATGGAGCTCTTTTGGGAATTAGTGTTTGGAAGCTTGCCCCACAGGATTAAAAAAAATAATAATTGTGACTTATCTAAATCACAATTCTGAGTTTAGCTGGCAAGTCTGACATTTTTCTCAGAATTATGAGATATAAACTAGAAAGTGTGAGAAAACAAGTCAAACCTGTGAAACTGGTAACAACAAGGAAAAAGTCACAATTGTGAGATAAATAATTTAATTCCGTGGTGAAAACAAGCTTCCATATCAGTTTGTATATTTCACAATTCTGACTATTTTCCCCTCAATTCCGAGTTTAAATCTCACAATTCTGAGAAAAAAAGTCAGTTGCGAGTAATAAACTTGGAATTGTAAGAAATGAACTCATCATTGCATAATATAAATGCTCTATTGTGAGAATTTTCTTAGAATTACGAGTTATAAAGTCCGAATTGCGAGATATAAAATTGCAATTTTGAGAAAAAAGTCAGAATTCTGATATAGTGTAAACTCGCAATTCTGAGAAAAAAAAAAATCTGAATTCTGAGATATAAACTTGCAATTGCAAGAAATATTCCGTGGCGGAAACAAGCTTCATTATCAATATGTACTAACACCATACTTGTGTATTTACATATCACATTTGTTTATTTACACATCATACTTACATTCAACATTTTGAGCTTATAGGCATGTGCAGTTTTTGGTAACAAAGATACTTACAAAGTATGATTTTAGGTGTTAGGTGCTGCATAATGTAATTTTGGAACTGTGTTAGTTCATCCTTGATCACCAATATAAAATCCTTCAGCAAATCTTGCTTCAAGATGTTTCTCGACAATTATTTGTGGAGCTTCATGGTAAAGACAGCATCACTAAACATCACTCATTTAGGCACCATATGTGCGTGCAGCTGTTTTTTCTTTTCTTTTCTTTCATTGATGTTTGGGGATCATTGGGCATCACAGTCAAGAATGATTTTAGGCAGATGTTCTGGAGATCAATGTTTATTCAGCAAATTTTGGCACCATAATCTTAGCTGTAGCTGCGTTCAACATTTTTGAGCTTGTACAGTAAGGCATGTGCAGTTTTTAGGAGCAAAGATACTAACAAAGTATGATTTTAGATAATAGAAGTGCATTCAGCATTTTTGATAATAAACACAACACATGCAGTATTTTCGAAACATCATTGGTATGGTCTTTATTTAGGCATCATATTGCATACAACTGGTTTGTGGAAATCATAGATGTGCTCAAAATTTTTGGCATAATAGGTAAAGGCTCCAATTCTTGGACATCATCATGTGCACAGGTATTATTTTTAAGGCCAAAATGATGCATTTTGGCCAGTGTTTTGTAGTAACTTCATCTGCACACTATTGTGCTTGTGCAGTAAAATGTTTGTTCGATTTTTAAGGACTTTTTTTGTTTATTTCTGTACAAAAAGCAATTTGGAGTCACACTTTATATTAGGTGTACTTACATAAAAAATAATTATTAGGTAGTATAGTGTTCATGTTGTATCGCTAAACACTTACGGGTAAGGTTAGGGACAGGTTTGGTTGAATGGAAAGGTTTAAGGGTGGGTTAAGGTGTAACGGTACAGTCAACAGTGTGATTAGATGTAATTACAGAAATTAACGACAGCTGTAATTACATGCAGGCATTTTTTGGTTGCACTTTATTTTACAGCACTTGCGTGTACTACAGTGTACTTATCTAAGAAAGTACTAGGTGATATAAGGCAACTATATGGGTTAAGGTTAGGTTCAGGGTCAGAATCTAGTCATTACCCAGTTATTGCAATTACTATAATAAGTACATATTATGTAGGCTACATGCTGAACAGGAAATAAAGTGCTACCGATCATTTTTAAATATAAGTACAATGTAAAAACATGTATGTACACAATGAGTGCATTGTAGCAAATGATTAATTTAAATGTTTGTACTTTGTACATAGTAATTACATACACTTAATATAAAGTGGGACCGAATTTTGGAAATTAGTTTGCCACTTGATGACAAATCCTAAAGCAAAACTTGTTGAGAATCTCTGTGATTGTATTTTATTGTAAGATGTTTCTCGTCAGCTCTGTTATGGTAAGACATGTTCACTAAATATAGTGGAGTAAAGCTGTTGGTCTCATATACTTACCTCAAAGCTTACATTGAGAGTGTGTAGGACATCTGCTTAAAACCTTGTTTTGTGTGCAGTGAAAGTGTTTACCTTTACACATGTGTGTGTTTGTATTACATATGAGTATTTAGTGTGCTGATGTAGATTGTGTAACAAGGAACTAACTGATAAAACATAATAAAAAACATGTTTCCACAAAAGAAATGTGATGTTTTTGTTGGAAATATATGGACTCAATTCAGGGCAGACATGTAGGAAGTAAAAATTAAGCTGCTGCATGGATAATGATTATCTGGAGAAAGCCTTTGTGAACTCCACTTTCAAACTGTGGCAGTAGCCATGTGATCTGTGCCAATGGTATTTACATGGCACTACAAAGAAATACCATGGTATTATTATGGTACATATCTAAAAACATGTGGTATATTACTACAACTTCACGTTGGGCTTTGCAATCAAATTGCCTTCTGTGTGAATGCAAGCTAGAGCCAGAATGCTGGAAAAGACCCTAACATTACTAAGATCAATCTTTTTTTTTCTTTACTGTAAATATTTCTCATATTATGGAAAATCAATTTAGTTAAATAACATAGTATGAAATAACAGACTACGGTATGCACACTATACCGTTCAAATTGTTTTTGAGAGAAGTCTCTTCTGCTCACTAAGGCTGCATTTATTTGATAAAAACAAACAGTAAAACCAGTAATATTGTCAAAAAAACTATACACGCTTTTAGCACCACTCACTGGGCATTTCACTTTGAAACTGTCGCGAAACGTGCAGGACCTCAACGTATTTTGCGCTTTGCAAAAATGTTGTCACAGGTACGTTTTTCGAATGAGCCTGGGCTGCATATGATTCTTCAGAAATCATTCTAATATGCGGATTTCGTGCTTATGAAACATTTCCTATTAGTATCCGTGTCAATAACCGTTTTGCACGTGCACAACTTTTCCAATCTTGATTGGTGCTGCGTAAGGATGGGCGATATGGACATATATCACAATATTTTCTGGTATTTATTGCGATACTGATATCAATGACAATATAAATATAGTATCATTCACCACTGTTTTTGGCTACAAGTGATAGCTGCATGCATTCTTGAGAGCCTCAGAAACACAAACATTGATCTAAAGTAAAATGTACCCATCATCAAATAGGCTTCTATAATATACCAATTACATAAAATAATAATAATATAAAGAAGTAAAAATCCAAACACCAGCCCTTGCAAAAATGGACAACTTGCAGATATACTTTAATTCTGTAAAAGTGCAGATAGTTTAAAACATCACACACTAATAATTACTCACAATTCAAATCAATTACAAGTTTGAAATGTATAAACATATTCTGCATTTATTCATACTCTCATGGTGCAAAAATAAAACCCCAACCATGTTTTCAGATAGGTTACAAAATTACAAAAGAGTGCAAATAAATGTAATTAAAATTAAGCATTATTTAATGATAGAACTTAAGTAATCTAAAATTTGGTAACCATGTATGAATGCATATTTGTCATTTTAACTGCAGCTTAGGACTGGTGGTGGTGCTTAAGACATTGTTGGTCATTCAGTGTTTCTGTTAAAAAACAAAATAATAATACTGATAAGATTATAACACTACTAATAACAATATAAACCGCACTAAGGATTGATGAGCTGCTGGGTTCATGAATATTTATCACGTTGTCTGTGTTCGCTCGAATTGATTTGTGAAATCAAAACAGGGACAGTAATATGTGAGCGACAGCCGATGAGTTACCAAAAATTGCCGTTTGCTCATTAGTTTCTGCTTGTTCATAATGGCTGAATAATGAACTCCAATATTTTTACACGGAAATACATTAAAGAATATAGTTTACATGTGGCACGTCAATTCAGCGGGAAGACTAATTCTTATCGTGGGAAGAATTTTTACCGGTATATCGCGAATAATATATCGCCCATCCCCAGATTGGGTCCGCTTCTTCTAAAGCAGAGTGGTGGCGTCATTCGTGGGGTTCGCAGATGGAACTGGTGGAGGGGTTTGAGACGGCTTCAGCCCTTTCTCAGCCCTCACGCACTGGATCCTTTGCTCAAGCTCGGGATACGGAAGTCCTCTCTTCTTCCTCCCCGAGTGAGAGCTCTATGTTGTCTAGCTCTGAGGAGATAGACGTTCTAAGCATTGAAGCGAGTGATATCGGTGATTCACCAGCCGTATCCCCGCAGTATGAGAAGCTCATGGAGGTTATGTCTTGTGCTGTGTCTAAATTAAAGATCGACTGGCCAGCTGAGAAGCGGGAAGCACAGAGAAAAAGCAAGCTGGATGAGCGCTTCCTGCAGTCAGAGCCACAACCTCCATTTCGGGTCTTACCCTTTTTCCCAGATCTCCACACTAAGGTGTTGAGATCATGGAAGAAGTTATTCTCTTCTCGCCTATCCAGTCCCGCGGCCCACCACTATTCTTCGATCATGGGGCTTAAGGAGAATGGCTATGGGACGATGCCAAAGGTTGAAGAGACACTTGCTGCGTATCTCTTCCCTGATGCTGTGTCTTCCCTCAAAGCTCCGACGCTGCCCACCAAGCCTTGTCGCACGACTTCTTCTCCGGTGGGCAAGGTGTACATGGTGGCAGGTCAGGCCGGCGCTTGTTTGCATACAATCGGAATTATGCAAGCGTACCAGGCTGACCTTCTTAGGGGCAGAAGAAGTGGGGCCTGATGCAATTAACGAGCTGCGTCAGGCCACTGATTTATCATTCCTTGCCACTAAGGAGACGGCCCGCGCCATTAACCGCTCCACGGCATCTATGGTGGCTATGGAAAGACATCTATGGCTAAAGCTCTCGGGTATCAAGGAGAAAGACAAGTCTTTGCCCCTTGATGCCCTGCTGTCATCTCCTGGCCTCTTCGGCAATGCTGTGAGCAGTGTCGTAGAGAGGTTTCAGGAAGCAAAGACACAGGCGGCAGCATTCCAGAGGTTCATAACTCGCCGAGATCAGTCCAATGGGGCTGCTGCCAAAAGGCCCCTCAAACAGGCATCAACAGAAAGAGAGTGTTGCGTCTCGATTTTTTGACTGGGACAAAAAATCGGCCCGGGCATTTTGGCCCAGACTGGCCCACTACATATGATCATAAACACAACCGAACTTTGCACTCCCTTGAATATGTATACCAACTCCTATAAAAACCACTAATGTCATAACATAAGTGAATAGGAGTGAGTAAGAGTTAACAGATGAAATAACTACTAAGTTGAACTATAGGCCTACTCCACAGTGATGAATGCTAAAACAAGCTATAAGCTGCATTGGTATAGCAATAGCGCTTTTTCCCACAGGACTTTGGGAAATCTGTGGTGAGTGCACCTTTGTCCCTCTAGGGGGGTTCGGGGGAACCTCCCTAGAGGGACAAAGGTGCACCCCCGTAAGAAAATTTCTTACATGCACCCCCGTAAGAAAATTTTGTGCTTTTTTAATGTTAAATTCATCAATCTGGTCCACTTTGAGAGTTCAAAATAAAGAGCTCCAACCCATATTCAGTGTGCAAATTGAACAAAGAAAAACTCAAAACTCTTTTAGTTGTGATATAGTGTCTGTCTACATTACACTACTATATAATAATAGTTATAATATTATGGCCAGTCCAGCCCTGTGTGAGTATAAAGGCAGGGGTGCGTTTAACTTTTGGAGCCAAGGTGTGCCGACCTTTTTTCCCTTTTTTATATATATTATTTTGTTGAGCACCCAACTTGAGCGTTTTACTGTGGAATACTGTAGGCTACTGCATATAAACACCAGACAGATACATGATATATGAAACAGATGTGCTTTACTCATCTCACTTGCACAAAATAAATGCAGTAATATAAAGCATAGAAACGCACAGGTGAAATACACTGAAAATGATATGCATTTAAAAATTTGGTCGGGTTGAAAACTTATCTCTCTGGTAATGGAACTCGTTCGCTGTTGTCTCTTGCTCTCGCTGTCTCCCGCTCTCGCGGTCAGATCACCGGAAGTTTTCTTCGAAACTATTTGCCAACACACTAAAGTACGAACGTCAACGGTCGTCATATTATGCACGTAGCGAATTCACTGCAGTCGGACATGGGAGATTCGCGCTCGTAAATTGTCAAATTGGCCATAACTTTTAATTTGTTGCTGCCAACTGGGGTGGCAGGAGGGGTGGCAAGGCTTTCTTTTAGGGTGGCATTTGCCACCCTATGCCACCCCGGTAGATCCGCCCCTGGTCTCGAGCCCCCAATCAATGAGCCTGGGAGTCGAAGCAGCAATCTCACCTGAAGCTTAAGCAGGAGAAGACGGATCTGAGGAACGTCTTTCTCACTAAGAAGGCTTCGGGAAAGAGGTCCTGACATGATGAGCAGGCCTCTCAGGGCACCCCCACCCATGAGAGAGCGAATTACACCCGCTCCTCCACGGAGCCCTTCAGGAAGTCAATTTGTTAACCCTACCGCCCACGGTGCTTCAGGGTCCTCCCTGCACACATTTATGAGGTTTTATAGCCAGGACATTCCGGTCACTCCGGTGTCTCATGTTCTTTTGCCCTGAGTTGTGCCTGGACAGCTTCACACCAAGGCAGGCACGTGTCAGCATGGCGAAGTGGGTATTCCCAAAGCGTTAACTGAAAGGGAACGTCTTCAGATTCCCTTTATAGCTTCCGCCTACGCCGGCACACGTCGCGAAGTGACGCAGCACCAATCAATATTGGACTAGTTGCACACGTGCTTCAGACGCAGTCACGCTTCCCCAAAGCGTCAGCTGGGATGCAGCATCTCGTTCCCCTCTCAGGGAACCATGGTTATATGTGTAACCTGAGATGTTTTCTCTAAAACAGTCAGGGAATTCCTGAGTGGGTGCTTCGGGTTTAGGTTTAAGTCTCAAGCTCGAGCCCTCCATCAAGGACAGCAAGCAAAATATGTTTTATATCCTCTAAAATTCAAAGATTATATGAACATGTGAACTTTTGTGAAGTATTTTTTAAATAAGATATTATCATGAGAAACATCAGTTCAGTTGTGTCTAAATGTTTGAGTCGTAGTGTACAGTGATGGTACAAGATAAAGTCTTAGTGAAGGTGAGGGATATGCAGTGAAAAGTGTCTTTCCCTTCATCTCCACTGAATAATCATATTCAGCTTCAGTAATCAGCCTGATTCTTATGCTGTGAGATGCCTGATTATTTGCAAGGCGGTGTGCTTACCCAGAATACACCGTGACAGCTGTTTGATGGTGTTGACTCTGTGCAGGTGAAGTCAGTGCATCTGGTGGTACAGTTAAGCAGCTTGCAGTGGGAGCCTCTGTCCTCCCATGATCCTCTGCTAACAGTACACCATGTGCATAGAACCCATCTGCTGCCCCTGCAGTCACAGACATTACTCATCACAACAGCTGATACTGCCAATGACCCATCATACAGCAGTTTGGTGGAGTAATGCTGCTTTCCTAACTTTCATACGCTCTTTCTTTTTGTTTTCCACCCCCTCCCTCCCTCTATCTATGGCTTGTGCTCTCTCAGGTCCAGTACCTGTTTGGTGTATTTCAGCAGAAGCCAACGCTGTGAGGAAACAGCTGTTCTCTGAAGTATGTGCATATTTGGAAACGGAATGTGGAATTAATGCCTCGATATTCCACCCAAAAGTCTGTCACTATTTACTCACCCTGAAGTCATTGGATGATTTGTGAATGATTAAGGAGTAAAATGTCAGTGTTCCTCATGCAAAGCTGTTGCATGACATCAGATGAATTGAAATAGAGCACACAAGTTGTACTTTTATGGTTCTTTTTTTGGTTATTTTGTAGCTCAACAACATCAATTTCTGGGTGAATGTAACGTAAAGGTGCCCAGGTCACATTTTGGATCAGAAACAAAAAAATAAAGATTTGTTTTACATTGTGACGTTATTTTCAGAAATGGACCATTCTTACATTTCCAGGAAAGTTGTCCGTTTGTTGTAGTCCTTAAAAAACGATTTATTTAAAAGCAAATATCTTCCTTTGCTTTGAATTTTGAGCGCTGTAACTTTGCAGATGTTGTTTATGCTCAAACAGCAACATTCAACATTAACATTAGTGAAATCATAATCAACCACCCCTTTAAATGTAAGAAAAAGAGCAGTAATCATTCAACTAAAATTCTCCATATCTGTTCAACAAAAGACAATCTTTTGGGTGATTAAAAATGATGACAGAATTCAAATAAATGTAATTACTTAATTAGTAATTTTCTTCATGAAAACCATAATCAACACAAATCACTTCAGACCTTTTCATGTCTTTTTAATAAGGATAATAACATTCTGTAAGTGAACAGACTTACTCAAGTGACCTACATTTGCCACCTCTTTTGTGTAGGTCTGCTTGTTGCCTTTCCTCCTGATATTCACATGCACAGCCTTTGGTTTCCTCTCTGCTTATGTAACCTACATTGTCTTGATATGATCTAGAGGTTGATTTACAATCAAAGATAGTTTGACTCGTCTGTTTTTCAGAGCACTATTATGACTGCTTAAAAAAAAAAAAAAAATTTATATTATTGGAAAAAAATACCTTACCTTTTACCAACCTGTTTACAGGGGGTAAAGGGGACATGGTGATGAGAAAAAAAAATTGAGATGGGAGTAAAAATTATATTTAAATGCTTTTGCATTCTCAAAACTTTTGTGTTCCCCTGAGAACTCAAAGTTTCTCAGGGGAACACAATAGTTTTGCGAGAGAATGCAAATGTTTAGCAAGCAAACCCAACGTTTCCCACTTTTCAACACTTTTGAGAGAGATGCAAATGCAAAAGGACAGTTACAGCGCACCTTTCCTTCTCTGCAAGCAGCTCCTTATAGTTCCTGACAGAAATGTCAGCGAAGTTCATGATGTGTAAATGTAGAGAATTCATCAAGGTCAGTCTCCAGTGCTTCTTATAGTTGACACCCATAATATATTTGTCACAGACTTGTCACATTATCAGTGTACTTGTCTGTAAGTTCAACATAGCAAATTACTGGCGTGAATAGAAGCAGGTGTCAGTCTGACTGACGTATAACTCTAAAGAGAACAGCTAATGATTGTCCAAATAATCGAATATGGGCCTCTGGTGGCGTGTGGAGATAAGGGTGTTACATAGCAGGTTTAATTGGTGTCATGGCACCATGGATCTGTCAGGTCACCTGGATCAAGTGTCAGTGGGTGAAAAATAGGTCAAAGATAATGATGAAGTCAAAGAGAATAAGAGTCTTAGAAGAGTCACGGCCTTATGACAATGTCTACGTTTACAGGCAACTAAATAATCCGTTAATAATCGGATTGACGGCTTAATTGGACTGAAAAGCCTTCATTTAAACACCTCAATCCGAATTAAATTTCGATCGGATTGGAAGGGGTGGTTTATTCCCTTTTTTAATCCGATTGGTTTAGGACATCTGAAAGTACTGCGCATGTGCAATGACGTAGAAATTCCATAATGACGTATGACGCGTGGAACGAGCTGTTGTAGTTGTTGAATCGACTTGTCTTTCTTAATTTTTCCTACCTCTCATCATCTGTGAAGTGGAGCAGGACATCGTCCCACCAGTCCTTCTTTCATACTCATCCACAGGCGGCTGGTTTTGGGCTCTGGTAGGGGCATTTTTACTGCTTGATAAATATAAGCACAACGGTTCATATGCTCATTGTCTCCTAATTAGATAATATTTAGACAATAGATAATATTAAAGGTGGAGTATGTGATTTGGAAAACGACCGGCAGATTTTGAAAATATACAATTCAAATGGTCCGTCAGCGAAAACTCAGATGTGCGAGAGATTGTAATGACGATTTACTACTAATCATGGAACCGGCTTTACTGACGAGAAGTTCTGGCTACGCCCCTGCATCTGGGTAAGGGCAACATGCTTGTTGCTTAAGGCTTTCCGGTTATTGTTGGAAACATGCTTGTTGCTTAAGCTTTTCGGGTCTTAGCAACATGCTTGTTGCCTAAGCTCATTCTGGTAACTGCATTTAAAGGAGTATGTTGCTCTTCTCCACTGCTTGTAACAGAAGAGCACTCTTTTCTGCTACTCTCCTCCTGTAAGGGACATGCTGCCCCCAGTCTCTGCTATTCAGGGGGACATGCTGCTCCTTTCCGAAATGACCCAAAAGCAGAGAGATGCTCAATACAATCTTTATTAATTAAGCTCAAATAACTGGCAATGAACCATAGCGAAAAAAATTAATAGCTGATGGCTGTCATGTCGACAAGGGCTTCATAGGTTATTATCTAGGGAGGTTGACATTCATGTTGATAATTTAGAGGCCTTCGCTTTAACTTGGATTATTTCCAGGTTTAAAAAGAATACAATAATGTATTTTCACTGTTTTCCTCTAACTTTTGGACACTCAGGAGCTGCTGTCTGCTCAGTTACATCATCCATACCCCTCTCTTGTGTCCAGGTTATGAAATGCTCAAGCTTTGTCTGGGTGAAGATTAGATATCCCTCTTTACTACAACTCTGTTCTCTTGCAGAGGAGGATCGCATCCGACAGCCTTGGGAAATGGTGAAGGAAGAGCAGCCCTCATCTATCTCTGTGGTGAGTTTAAGGAACATTACCTTCATATTTCTAATTTCTGCTCCTTTAAATAATGAAAATCAGATTTAAGGGATTATTTGTATTAGGTCTTTAATTATGTAAAAGCTGGTCTTTTAAAATAACTCTGAACTTTAAGGCCTGGTTTCACAGACAGGGTTTAGATTAAACCAGGATTAAGCCTTAGTTCAATTAGGGCATTTAAGTAGCTTTTATAAACACGCCTTAAAAAAAACCATTACTGGATTACTTGAGACAAAACAAAAACAAGTTGCTTTCAGTTAAAACAACTCCAACATGCATTTTAGTTCAGGACTAGCTTAAGCCTCGTCTGTGAAACCAAGGGTAATGTTTGTGAAATTGCAGATGTCTTTCAATATGGTTTTCACAATTACAGAATACAAGAAATGAAGGGGTTACATTTATGTGTGTATTTTGCAGATAATCTAATGGCAGACCAAAGAATGGACATCTCCTCCACAATGAATGAGTTCATGTCTCCCAGTTCCACTGACCTGATCAGCAGCTCCATGGGAACGCCAGGCATGGACTACAGCCGCAAGAGGAAGGGCAGCATCACCGACTATCAGTAAGAGCGGTTCCTCTAACTCTGTTTCATGATGAGATATAAGACCCAATGTTTAGTTCATTCAGGGCATTCAACTTTATAATATGGTAAAAAACTAAGGGCCAGATTTACTAACAGCTTGCACCAGCGTAAACCTTCTTTTGGGGTTAAAAACTACTCTCAGGATCTACTAAATACACACAGTGAAAAATTACCGCTGAAAAGGCTTGGACACAGTAAGGCGTGGACAAAGAAAGTTATACAGATTTGAAACACGAGGGAGTAAATGATGACATAGTTTTCATTTTTGGGTGGACTATTCCTTTAATATGAGATTATATGAAATTGATTTTGTCAATATTTTCTTTTCACAGAATCGATGGTTTTTCTTTTGAGTGAGTATCAAAACATCCAAATGATTTTCATTTTACAATAGTATAAAATGTGAATAAGAATGTTTATTTTATTCCATTACAAAAAGCTATAACCATGGGATACCATGGTGCATGAACAGTATAAAACACTACCATGATATATAACATATTACCATGCTATCATGACTGAAACATCACTAAACCATGGTACTGTCAGAGTACCTTTTTGTAAATGTTTGTGCCTCTCTTTGAGAACAGGCACATCATTCATCTGATTAAATAAAGAAAAAAAAATTGTGTCAACTCACCCGTTTGATTTTGAGAAAAATACCAATTTTATCCTCTTAGATCTGAGGCTTCATGGATGAGATTCCTTATCCCAAACTCACAGCTCACACAATACCCTGAGAGTGAACGGTCAGTGAGTATGGATGAAGAGATACTAACTAGTCAAGCTGTCCAGTCTGTACTTATTTTAAAGCTGCCGTCGGCAACATTTTTTTTATCATATTCAGTTAAATCCACACTATAATCCGACAGAACAACATAAATAAAGTGGTTTTAGAAAAAACCCGAGCTTCTAACTCCACCTGGAGCGTGTTATTTGTTTTGCAAAAATCCACAGCTCTCGGATCATCGGGTCCAATCAGCGCAGGGGGGCGTGAGATCTGACTGTCAATCACAGATCGGGCACACGGCACCCCTCGCGCACGTTACAATCACATGCACACGCCTGAAGTTCGCGGAAGTTCGCGCAGTAACGAATAGTGATGGCGGATGTATCTCGCTTTCAAAACACTAACATATCAAGTAAGCTCATTTAGAGTATAAATGACGTTAGCAATTGCAATCTATCGGTACATTAGCCAGGACAGCATACCTCCAAATACCCCATGGTGTTGATGGATGCTGATGAGACGGGCGCGTTCACAAATAACCTGGTGCACACGCACTGACGAGCACGAACTCGGTGGGAGGGTATTCGTTGATAGTGGGGGAGGGGCATGAGAGTTGTAAACATTCAAAATTTTGCCTAAGTCCACTCAATCTGCCAGACTTGCCGACTGCAGCTTTAAGACAAATGTATTCCAGCACCTTTGACCAAATTCTCACTTCACGCAGAGAGATGAGAGATTTTTCAAGGGTTAAAATTGTGACCATGTTAACTATGTGTGTAGTCTGGTTCTCTTGGTTCTTTAGGTCCGGACCAAAAAAATGATTATACGTTTAGTCCTGGTTCACTTGCTGTTTACACTGCCATTTTTAACACTGAGCATTAAGATACAAAACAAAAACAAAAAACGGCTTTTGTGACATATTTTTCTGATGGAACTTTCCGAACATCCAAAACAATGCTGCTGGAATAAAAGTGCTTATTATTGGCACATTATGTATGTGCGAACAAATGATGGTATTTTTACCAGCTGAGAACTCACAAAGAGCTTATTAACCCTCTGGGGTCCTTCGGCCCAAATGGACCCGAAGCATTTAAATATATATTTTTTTTTAAATCATTGCTTTATCGGAATGTTCCGAAATTTGGTGACTTTGTTGGTACTTGGCATATGAACACCCCAAAAAATTGGGGACAGGATTTGAATAGTCTAAGTGGTTCCCATTTGGACCCGAAGGTCCTGAGTGTGACTCTGAAATGAAGTACCCCAGAGGGTTAAATGTGTAAAGGAGTCAAAACAGCGGCAGGAATTCCTTCGTCACACACACAAACGATGAACTGCTGCGAGGAGACGGCGATTACAACGCCTGTACTGAACTTTAATGGGCAACATAACGATTATGATGAGAAGATCCAGGTATTCTTGAGCATTCTGTCCTTTTAGGGTCACATCTTGAGAAATCATGTCCTGTTTTTTGTTCGTTTAGATGTCTTTGCTCTGTGCTGCATTCATATTTCAGTCGAACCGCACCAGTCGAACCGTTCGTTTGGAAGCGGACTGAGGCCCAACGTTTGGTGTGCACCAGGGTTTGGGTGACAGCGTTCACACTTATTTTATCCACACTAAAAGAGCAATTGACCGTTCGCAAAGACCCGCCCCCCCTTAGTTACTGTCGCTATGTCCGACAAGCTACGCTGCTCTCACACACACCATGTTCTCACAAACTGAAAAATACATCGCGGACTGACAACACGCTGACAGACAGGACAGACCAGGTTACTTTTCGGTTACTTTTCATATTAAACATATTAAACAAAGTCTCACCTTTCAAATTTGGTAATTTTTTTAAAAGACATTTAAACAGTAAAAACCGTTTTGTGGCTCTTTAATACGGAGCCCCCCTAGTCCCACTTTGTCAAAAAAAATTATTATAACTATCTCGTGGCCTCAAGATAAGTAACTCGTGGCCTCAAGAAAGTATCTCGTCAATTTGACAAAGTGGGACTAGGGGGGCTCCGTACTTTAATGTGTCGTGACAGATCGCTGTAGACCATCAGTTAAAGCTGCTCGTGATCCGATCATCTCTTCCTTCTAGTTCATTTATAGCATCAAATAAACATGAATGGATATAAGAAGGAATGTTGTTTTAACCGCAGAAAGGCATCAGTACATTCCGTTTTTCAAGTTCAAATCCTCCCATGTTAATCTACTAACTCTCCTGACTGCTTTGTCGGACAAAATGGCGGATCGCGAAGTATGATTGGTCAGATCACCTGTCAATCAAGCATCAGAGTTCGTTTTAATCAAACCAAACCTGCCAAGTGTTAACACAGCCTATAAAGTCACTAATTAAACACCCACAACCATTGGGCTGGCATTCCATGTTTTATAAATAAACTATCAGACTCAATTACACAATTAGGGGCAAATTCACTAAACAGTATTTCTGCACAAAACCTGCATCTTATTCTCCCAGCACCCACAATCCACTTTAACTGGGTGGTACTTGTGTGCTGGATTAAAGTCTCATCTTTGATCATCAAAAACTCATCGTTGATCACCAAAATGGCATATTTAAACGCTTTTTTTCTGTGAAATTTATTCATGCCTTAAAATAGCTTGAATGTAACTTGCTTCATTTAGTATACGCAAAACCATGAATATGCAAATGAGCCCCGCCTCCACTCACTCATACAGGGTCGTCTACAAGTCGATGTATCGGAATGGTAATGCGTTCTATGTATCGCTTTCTACAACATCGGACACATGCCGGTAATTAATTATCTTTGGCTTGATTACGTTATCAAACAGCTAATGTTGTGTTGCTAATGTTACACAAACCATGTTCCTGTTCGCCATCTCAGAGTCAGACCGCTGCCTTCTAAAAATCAGCATCCTTAGAAACGCTTTGAACAACTTAGATTGTCAGTGGAGAAAGGCATATGGTTCATCATAACATCGTAATATACATCATATACATAATTCACCCGCTATATTGCCACATTAAAAACTTGATTTTCACCACAGGCCAGGTACTGATACAGTGTTTGTGCCGTTACCTCATTTGCATTTATTGTTTTTGTTAATCAGGTGCTGAAACTACGCAACAGCGTGTGCACGTAAACATCACTATTAGCACAATTTAGTCACAATTAATTTTTAGTGGTAAGAATCATCCTTTTAATAACTGTTTCAGTGTCTAAATATCATGCAAAATAGCAGTTATTTTATGCAGCTGAGAGTTTGATGTACGTTTTTTTTTTTAAATAACGTAATGCAGAGTTTCCCACTGAAGGGTTTGTAAACAACAAGAGGTTTTATTTTAATAAAACTGGCATGTACTTATAAAAAGTATGAAATTCGATATTTCAATTGTTTGCAAACAAGAACAGATGCGTTAAATTTATTGATGCAGTATGTGGCTTAAAATCGTAGGCATTACTTTAAAAAAAAAAATTGAGGTCATAGGGGTTCAGGTAACTAAAAAGTTACTTAACCAACAGAAAAAAAAACTGCAGTAGATGTTATCACAGTGTCAAGCCCTCAGGTAAACAGCGTGTAATGTTTCTCATTCTGGTCAGTTATGAAACCAAGCATTATGAAACAACCAAGCTGGAGTTGATGGTACGCGGAATGGGAGTTATATATCATATCAATGTTTCTGGTACCATATTGTGGGATCCTTGTAATGACATTTCATGATGGGAAATTAATAAGATATGCCCATGACCTAATCATTTATGAACTATATTGACAATTAACAAGGAAGTGAAAAACGACTTAGTTTTAAAGATTACTTTTCAGAAATATTAGGTTTTGAGAAATATGTTTAACTAAATATAAACATATATGTGAATTTCATGCATTTTAATCCCAGGTACTTTATATTGGTTGACTCCTGAACTATTTAAGCTAATGTATTTGTTTACTGTTTATTTGTTAGGGACAGAATGGATGCAGACAATGACAAACAACTTGAAAGGTAAGCTGAATTATTGATCAAGATATTAAATTAAAATATAATTAAAAAAATTAAATCAAGGAAATTTCTCTGGCATTTCTTTCTTTTCGCTGTGTCGGAATCGTACCGAACCGAACCGTGACACAAGTGTATCGTATCGAACCAAACCGTGAATTTTGTGAACCGTTACACCCCTAATATATATATATATATAGAGAGAGAGAGAGAGAGAGAGAGAGAGAGAGAGAGAGAGGGAGAGAGATTTCAAAGTAAAATGGTTCATCTGTAAGTGGTGTTTATATTTAGCCTTACATGATTGATTAATTTCCCAGATTAATTTTTTTTTTTTCTCAACAGGGTCGATCTGCAGATTAAGAATGCAAGGTGCTGTAAATCAGAGCATTTCTGTATTTTTTTTTAAAACTATTATTAGAATATGCCATTTTTTCCAATTGTAACATTGGTTTGGACTCTTGGTTGTCAACAGGGAGGCTCACAGTCAGATAGAGAAGAGACGCAGAGACAAGATGAACAGCTTTATTGATGAGCTGGCTTCATTAGTGCCTACCTGCAACGCCATGTCCCGCAAACTGGATAAACTCACTGTGCTGCGCATGGCAGTCCAGCATATGAAAACACTTCGAGGTGAGGTTCACACTGTCATTCCCATAGAGCCATTATGGCCTGGCTGGGACTTTAAATGTAATCTTAATTCTAGACATGTACATTCAAGTAGATTTGTAGCCGAGTACAGTAACATAAAAGTGATTTCAAAAGTGAAAATATAAGTTAAAAAGAAAGAGTATGACATTGACATTCAATTTATGTTTTATTCACAAACATTATATCACCAATAATGGTTTCAAAACAAACTGAGTGAAATGAGCAGTATGCATTAAATGGATATTATTATGCAAAGTTGTTTTGCAATGTAAAATAACTTCATTATATGATGTGTTTAATTATATCTGATATTATTTATACGATTATTACAATATTAATATAAATACTACTTTTGCGACACAGTACTTTTGTGAAAGAATACAAAAGTTTCAAGAAAGAACGCAAAGTTTGTCTGGGCCCAGGGGTTACCCAAATGTTTTGCAATTGAACGCAAGTGTCTCATACTCTTACAAGTACTAATCGATTACTCAATTATGCTGTCTTTTTAAGGTGCTGCAAACCCTTATACTGAAGCTAACTACAAGCCAGGCTTTTTATCAGACGATGAGCTGAAGCACTTAATATTAAAGGTAGGTGACCTAAAGAATTGTGTCTTTTTGTGTTATACTGACTGATAATCCCTGGCTGTGATTCATTGGTGATTCACTCTGGTTCTCAGGCGGCTGATGGTTTTCTATTCGTTGTGGGCTGTGATCGGGGAAAGATCCTTTTTGTGTCAGAGTCTGTCTACAAAATTCTAAATTACAGTCAGGTAAGGCCTACTAATGCTTCAAAACATCCACGATATGACTCAGAAGTCAGCGTGTGACTCATATTGCCTGCTGCTCTCTCCCCGTCTTACAGAATGACCTGATTGGCCAGAGTTTGTTTGATTATTTGCATCCAAAAGACATTGCAAAAGTCAAAGAGCAGCTCTCGTCATCTGACACAGCACCACGGGAGAGACTCATTGATGCTAAAAGTAAGTTAGTACTTGCTGCTATATGCCTTAAATACAGCATTATGCAAGCAAACAGTAAACTCGAGGACTTTTAAAATCAGAACAGATTTGAAAACACTAGCCAGCATACATTGTTTGCTATCATACATATGCCGACTTTGCAAATGGTTACACACACTCAAGTTACAAGCACTACACAATTTTATGGTATTTCTGATTATTTGGGTAGCTTCTGACTACCCAAAATCTGCAGACTGGCTCTGATTTTCAGCAAAAATCTGTTCAAAAGTTGAGTAGTGGATTCCAGCCTTTAACTACATACATTTCACCAGTTTTACCAGTTTTTAAAATGATCTGACAGAGCATTATCTTCTCAGCCGGGCTGCGAGTCAGGACAGACATTGCCCCTAGTCCCTCCAGATTGTGCTCAGGGTCCAGACGCTCCTTCTTCTGCAGAATGAAGTGCAACAGGTCCCTCGTCAAAATGGAGGAAAAAGATTTCCCCTCGACTTGCTCCAAAAAGAATGGTGAATCAGTTCTTTCATTTACTTAGAATATTGTTAAATATTCAAAGACAACGATTCCTCATCATAACTTTTGCTTTTGTTCTCCCTGTAGCCGATCGCAAGAGCTTCTGCACCATCCACAGCACTGGCTATCTCAAGAGCTGGCCGCCCATTAATATGGGCTTAGATGAAGACAATGAGCCTGATAATGAAGGCTGTAATCTCAGCTGCTTAGTGGCCATTGGCCGATTACATCCTCATATTGTCCCACAACCTATGAATGGAGACATCCGGGTGAAGCCGACAGAGTATGTCTCGCGCCATGCCATTGATGGGAAGTTTGTTTTTGTGGACCAAAGGCAAGTGGTGACTACTGGGTGCCCGAACATGAAATATGGTTGCAGTTTAAAGGTGTGGTCGCATTTACCGTTGCTCGGAGCAAAATCCAAATCTGTGCAATGAAGAATTTTGCCTGATGAACTTCCAGTGGCGAAAAATTGCCATATGCGAATGTCGCATCAGTAAAACGTTGGGTGAACATTTGCAGCGCCAACCAATAGCAAGGCTCTCGATATGGCAGTGAAGGTAGAAACTACAGCACTAGTACGCTTCAATATTAAATAAATGTCTATAAAGAGGCTGTTTGGAAAGCAGTTATTTAGGGTTGGTTCGTTTGCTAGCTGGCAGGACCGGCTTTGGATGGCCTGCTTTCTTTTGCAGAGCTGCAGTAAATGTGACCGCACCTTAACTAGGTGAAATAACCTTAAACAATGCCAATGCACTACAACATGTGACATGGCTTATATAATATGGTATACTTTTCCAGATTCTAAATTACATGAATGTTAAGGTCTGTTTACACCTTGTGTTAAGATGCGTTTTGGTCGATCGGATCACAAGCAGACGAGGGAGACACATTCCCGTTTACACCAGGGGTCTCATTTATAAAGCGTGCGTACGCACAAAACGGGGCTGGAAACGTACGTACGGGAGTTTCCACGCAAAGGTTGTGATCTATAAAAAACAAACTTGACGGGAGAATGTGCGCACCTTTAAGCAAACTTTGAGCCGTGCGTACGCACATTCTGGAGACAAAGGGAATTGGCGACACAGATGGTGAGTTGGAGTTAAATGTCTTTTTGGTCACTTTTAGACAGAAAATCTAAAGAAAATGATACATATACAGAAAGATAATAATAGATAATTTCACTCACCAAGCCTATCACTTGAAGCAAATAAAACCGTAAATCTTTATTATTAGTCATAATCATAAATAGAGTGCATGTTCACAATGACACTTTAAATAAATAAAATAACGATTTAAACTATGTTTTACTTTTGATATAAACATTTAGATTAAATATGCCATTCCCATTAATGGAGGTAAACACTTAAACTACATGAAATCATTACTGAGAAGTTACAACATTCTTTTATATTCAATAAATAGAAATATTTGTTGTGGATGCAATGCTTTTGAACACTTTTCCTCTGGCATTATGTGTTTTAATGTTTTACATACATAATTGCTTATCATGATAATAGCAGATTGTTTGAGAAAATAGTTTCGTACAAATAATGCACAAGATCTATCTGTTTCCATTAAAAATATAATCAATTAAAAATACTATTTGGCCAGTGAGATTGAGAAACTTTCTCTGAAATGTATTTTACACTATTTGATTTATTTATTCAAAAACAAGGCAAGGATACGCATTTGCGCACATTCTTCCGCTGACTGGGATTTATAAAGTGATTTTTGCGCAGGTTCTGGCGTACGAACGGTTTTATAAGTCTGAATATTTTTTAGCGTATGCCATTTTTGGCTTTCGGGCGCACGTACACTTTTAGTAAGGATCCTACGCACAGTTTTATAAATGAGACCCCTGGTGTTTTAATCCGTCTCTATTGTCCACTTTCAACCACTTCTGTCCTGATTTTTTCTAGGGGAGGGTCTATCGACGGGTAAATGTGTGGGCTTTTTCAGATCTTTTAATCTAATTGACAAAATAAGCTTGCGCTAGTTACATATGAACACGACTGAAGACGACGGAAAAACACACGGAGAGCATCAGCTTTAGTTTCTGCTCTGAAGCCGCGAGACCAGCCGAACGCTGTGAGCGTGTGTTAGAAATCAGGAATGGAGAGAGAACATTGTGCTTGGTACGTTTTCGTCTCCAGACCAAACTTGGGTCTCCAGTCAACAAAGTTTAAATCCCCACTGGCTAGCGCACTTCCCATAATTTATTAAAGGGGTGATGAACTGAGAAATCAAATTTTCCTTGAGCTTTTGACATCTAAGAGGTCATCAAATTATAAGAATATCCTGTAAGTTTCAAAACTGAAAACGTCCTTGTTGGTCCAATAAAAGCTTTTATTGACACCAGGCTCAGCAAACGACTCGTTTTTCAAAGTGGGAAACTATGACGACAAAGAAGATAAAACTCCACCCCCGCAGAAGAAGATCGACGCCTACTTCAACACGGCCGGTTTAGCCCCGCCCACGATTCGCGCATTACACGAAACTCATTATAATATGCAAAACTGTTATCCACTCACAGCAGTGGGCGTTTACTTTCGAGTCTTCAATGCGAGACGCCCATAAAAACCGAGCGGTTTTGAGCTAGGCTCAAAACTAGGGTAGAAAATAGCCTATTACTTATTCATTTTGATGTTTTTGAATGTAAAAACCAAGCGAACGTCATAAGTTGACCTCAGACAACAATATAAAACAATTTAAAAAGCCAGTTCATGACCCCTTTAAGTCAGTAGACGAAGAGAAGACGGTCTTTTGTGGCTGTTTGAACACATTCGATCACATGAGTGTTTACACTACGAAAGCAATCCGGTCGAATGTGTTTTCCACTGCCTCTGGAAGTGGTTGAAAGTGAACAAGCTGAAAAAGCTTTAGACCCCGTTTACACCTGTATTTAGCGTCCACTTGCGATCAGATCAACCAAAAACGCACCATACCAGGTGTAAACAGGGCCTATGTTTAAGCAAACTATTAGGTAAAATGGATTATTGGTTGGGAGATGTTTGTTTTGTCTACTGATGGATAAACTGATTTGTGACCGTATGACCAATCCTGACGTTAGCGTGACAGTTTTGTTAGCGTGATTTGTTTTTTTTTTGAGCACAATGCGGATCAATATCCAAATATAGAAATGGATAAATGACCCAGGTCCTGACCTGGCTAGAGGCCGAAATGTAGGACACACACTGCACCTAAAAATACTGCACAATGCCTCTGTGACAACAGAACAGTTTGCCTTTTATACTGTATGTCAACTGCACTTGTGGAACCCCTTAAGTGTCACGGGCCCACCGGTGGGCCCAAATCCATTACATTTTTAAAACAGTAATATCTTATACTAAACCTAAATTAATCTTGACAAACTATATATCATTTGAAAGCTTACAATCTCTAGTTTCCATATTTGGTGATTGATTTTCAAAATAAATTACAGAGGAGCCTTAATTTATCAATTTGCAACAAGAATATTTTCATACTCCTAAGGCGTGATTAGACCTTTATTTTGAAATAGTGATGAACATGAAAAATCATGAAAGAAGGGTGGAAACCTCAGTTTGTTTTCATGCCAAGAGTTCAAAAGATAGCATCCATTCAATTATTTTAGAAAAAAATGGTCTGAATTTTTTTTTAAATATAAAGAAAAAAATTATATGATGTGGCAGGAAGCTATAACACACATGCGTGTTCTTTTTGTGTTTCTTCGAGGTTGAATTCATATCAAAATCTGCCAAACTTCTCATATTACTTCTGAATAGGATGTCTACTTCATAAATTGTATGAAAATTGTGGAAATAATGGTTCATATCACTCAAAACACATATGGAAATGGAGGCGCCCTTATATGGGCAGTAATGGAGTCTGGTTGTCATCTAGTGAAAAAGTTTGGTACTGCGCACAAACAAAATCTCACTGAAAGCTCATTTTTTGAGATATAAACCTACAATTTGAAACACAACTTGTTCAGATTTTTGGCTTTGTTTTTTTTTTTTGCAGTTTTAGAGTCGCCCATGTTTTGAAAATATATATTTTATATAAAATATGAATAATTAAATTTTTTACATTGTACATTTTCATAAACTCATACTTCTATAACTTTTTTTCTGTTTCACTTTCTTAATTTATTTCACTTCTACAAAAATAAAAATTCTTGAATTACAACCATTTAAGTTCGAAATGTGCATTTTCATGTATATTCAAAAAAGGGGGGGTGACACTTAAAGGGTTAAGGCGCAGATATACTTCATTTTCTGCGTTTCGCTCCCTCTCACGCACAGTTGTATGATTGCTTTTTTATACTACCAGACATGAGACATCAGAGGGCAGCACTCATTTACAGGACATTCGTTCGGATGGATAGAAGAAAAGTAGCGGATCCCCCATTGCATGCAAAGTTTAGAACAAGAACCAAAACAATGGAGAAGGATATGCTGCTTTGTTAACCGAATACAATGATTGGACGAACATTTTTATGGTCCTACTCCTTTCACAGACAATATACAGTATATATGTATATACATATTAATACATTTAGGCCACTTAACTTAGTTATTGATATCAGGATGTGAAGAGACTTAACAAAAATTAAGTCAGCATAACAATAAAATGTTTCTGTAACAAATCGCCTACCCTGCCTTTAAGAAAGTGCAGAATATTGTGGAGTAGAAACAAGTTTGCATGATATTATTAGTACAATAGTGGCTTGCAAGCACTGTAAAAACACTCGTGCTCCTCTGTGTGTAAAAGATTCCCCTTTTCATTCCAGGGCCACGGCCATTCTTGCTTATCTACCTCAAGAGATGCTGGGCACGTCTTTCTATGAGTATTTCCATCAGGATGACATCGGACATCTCGCTGAATGCCATAGACAGGGTAACAACAGAGCGCTTTCCAGAGTGCAGCGTGACCAGACTTGTGTCATGATTTCTGATCTGTACGTCTCTGTTTGCAGTTCTGCAGATGAGAGAGAAGATCAACACTAACTGTTACAATTTCAAGATTAAAGATGGTTCTTTTATAACTTTAAGAAGTCGATGGTTCAGTTTCATGAACCCTTGGACCAAAGAAGTAGAATACATAGTCTCAACTAATACAGTTGTCTCGTAAGTAAACTAAATCTCTACTAATAATTCATGATATCAATGTTCTGACGGTTTGGTTCACTGACCTGAATGGATGTGTGTTTTGAAGGGGCAGTTCACTTGAGGGAGCAGAGCCTCACTATCCTCAGCTCACTGCTTCCCCTCAGAGTATGGACAGTGTCCTTACAGCCGGTGACGGTAAGCAGATCTCATTTACGCAGCAAATAAATGAGTGACTGTTAAACCATGGCATAACCCAGTGGTCGGGAACCTGCCGGTTGTCTCACCTTTCACCAGCATTTGATCATTAGTGTCCTGCCGATAACGCAAAATCAACCATTAGAACCATTGAAACCATTAGTTCATTGAAACCATTTCAATAAAAAATTGAAAAAATGAACTGCGAATTGAAAAAACCAATTGAAAAATGAACTGTGCAATAATAGTAATACGTTTATAATGTCGTTGTTTATAATGCCATAACAACAGTATAATTGTTATGTGCCATAACAAATATTTTTAAAACACAATAATCATTATAGGGGCATAATAAAATGTATGCCCCTATAATGCATAAACCCTACATACGTATATCATGATAGTGTGAAGCAATATATGTACAATGCTTAAATTGAACAAAAATCATTCGCCTATTGTATATGTATATTACCACAACAGTATATGTTTATAATGTTATAATGTAGATTAATGTAACTAAAATGAACTGCGAATTGAAAAAATTGAAAAAAAAAAAACATTATTTCATGACATTTAAAGCATTTTTCCTCTAAATTTGTATATACTTCATTTTTGGTAGCCTACTGTATAAAAAAATTTCATTCAACAAAAACTACCTTCCACACTTTAAAAATCTGCTTTAAACATTAACCTTACATTACAGAAGGCCGCTAAAAATTGGGTGGGAAACAAATGCTGAATTGTCATGAAAATGTAAAAAATATATATATTTATATTTTTTAAAGCAAAAATGTTATACTTTTGGATGTTTCTTTACAGTTTTGTGAGATTCATCCTAAAATGATTAATGGACTCTAAATAAACTCATAAACTTAATCTGATGCATATGCACATTTGTCTGTCATACATAAATGAAATAGGTAAAAAAAAAAATGCCTAGTTTATTATTAAGTATTTGCATCTGTTTTATTTAAATAATTATATTTTCAAAATGCATTGCCTAGAACCAGCATAAATGTATTCATTGTTAAAACAATTGTATTTAATCAGTTAAAATGCTAAAATATATATCAAATAAAAGCTGTGGAACAAGCGATATTCGATTAGTTAATGTAATTGTATAGACTGAAACAAATGGGATTTATTGATTATAAATATATAAACCTAGTTATTGTATATTTAAAACACATTCAGTTTATCTTACCCGCTTCATTCATACATTAAGCTTATTCGTTTGTTAATGTTAAAACTGTAATCCAACTCGATGGAAATGTTATATGAAATTTAAATACGATTTTAAATGTGACTGTATGCACAATCGGTTGCAGTGCAGTGTATGGAAACACAGAAAATTAAGCACAAAATTAAATCACAAGGAAATGTCTAACAACAGGACAAAGTTTAAGAGAATAATGATATGATCCACCTTTACACTAAAGATATTATATATATATACACAGGGTGCGATTTGTGAAAAAAACAGAGGGGGGGATGTTTTGAAAAAGTTTTATTCATAAAAATAAATCATGAGAACATGAACTTCATCACTGCATTTGCAGGAATTGTAAAATCTTTTTTTCTTATTAACTCATGAAGTAGCCTAACAATATGTTTTACTCTAATAGCTTATATATTAACTGTGATCACGCACAACGAAAAACACATAGCATTAAATCCCCCTCCCAGTACCATGGATAGTGCCACTCGGCTTGACATGTCAAAAGACTTATTTATGAATGGCAAAATTAAATAGCACAACGTAGTGTCAACTTAAACATAAATAGACTATAGTGTAGGCCTCATCATACTAGGAAAACAGTATTTTTCTGCTTTCCTGTGGGAAAATCCGCAGCTTTCCAGTGGGTGGTCCATTTCGAATTTTATTGTTCTATCGCACTGACAGTTCACATTACAGCGCTTTACTTCGTTTAGGCTAGGCTACTTCTATCAGTCTGCTGAACCATGGATTGATTGCAAAGTTAAACCATCACAGTAGAAAAGTTGTACAACTGTTAAAGTAACAACGTTAACGTTACATCGCGATGCTGAGCTACAGTGAAATGATAGAAAAGACAGATGCATCATCTGTGTCAGTTCGCGTCTACCGCGCCGCGCTAAACGCCTCCGACACACAGCTCTACTGCCCCTTCTCGCAAGTGTTGATAGGCTATTACTCGTGAGGAGTAACCAATCAGATAGCGCCGTGGGCGGGACATTGCGCAAGTCTGCAGAGAGGGGATTACAGAGAGGCTACTATGGCAAGCCGTTTTAACTTTTATTCATTTCCAGGATATGAATTGTTGATATCAACAATTACATTTTTGATATCAACAATTACATTTTTTTGATATCAACAATTACATTTTTGATATCAACAATTCAATTGTTGATATCAACAATTCAATTCTTGATATCAACAATTGAATTATTGATATCAAAAATGTAATTCTTGATATCAACAATTGTATTTTCACTAGTGAAATCTCACCATAGACTGCCATTCAAAATCAATTGTTGATATCAAGAATTGATTTCTTACTAGTAGAAATATAATTTTTGATATCAATAATTACATTGTTACTAGTAAAAATGCGAATTCCTGATATCAATAATTAAATTAACACTAGTCTAAATGTCTATTCTTGATATCAACAACTGAATTGCTACTAGTAAAAAATTTCATTTTTGATATCTGAAAATGTATTTCTGATATCAATATTATTTCAGATATCTAAAATGGCTTTCTTACTAGTAACAATCACATTCATGATATCAGAAATTAACATTGTCACTAGTGAAAATTGAATTATTGATATCAAAAATGAACATTGTTACTAGTAGCAATTCAATTGTTGATATCAAGAATAGACATTTCAACTAGAGACAATTTAATTCTTGATTTCAAAAATAAAGGTTTTTACTAGTAAGAATTGTATTTGTGATATGTGAAATTGGAATTTCAACTAGTAAGAAATAAATTCTTGATATCAATAATTGATTTTGAATGGTAGCCTATGGTGACAAGTCACTAGTGAAAATACAATTACAGATATCAAGAATTATAGTTTTTACTAGTTGCAATTCAATTGTTGATATCAAGAATTATCATTTTAACTAGTGAAAATGTAAATGTTGATGTCAAGAATTAGCATTGTTACTAATGAAAATGTCATTCCTGATATCAAAAATTGCCATTGTTACTAGTAGAAATATTATTCCTGATATCAATAATTATAATTTTAACTAGTGAAAATTGAATTGTTGATATCAAGTATTCATATCCTGGAAATGAATAAAAGTTAAAACAGCTTGCCATAGTATGTATGCGGCCGCTATACCACCAGAGCCAGCCGAAGGAGCGCATTTTTAAAATAAAATTGACTTTAATCAAACCACGGACCCGTGATAAGTTTTGTGATTAGTCTCGCCACTATTGTAGTAGCACTGATCACTTTGAGGGGGGGATAAATTTATCCCCCCCTCAAAATAAATAAATTTAATAATTATAATTAAGCTATAATTAAGGGGATAAAAATAATTAAGCAGAGGCAGGGATACTTTGACCAGAAAGGGGGAAATCCCACGCATCCCCCCCGGCAAATCGCACCCTGTATATACATATACAGTAGTCAACATTTTAAGTGGATCAAAACCTTTCATCAAAGTTATACATGAATTTTGAACAATACCCGGTCTTGTCTTAGGACAAATTTGACGAACTTTTTTGATCCACTTCAAATGTTGACTACTGTATATTGGGCATGGCTTGTCTATATATATGTATGACGGAAAGAGATTGCTAGTACCACAGTTTGCTAAAGAAGACTACAATGCTGGAATGTAGCATTGCACTTGGATTTTTACGGATATACGTCGGCAGTCGGTGTCTTGTCAACTGTTCTCCTGCAGGCTCAGTGAAGACTGTTCCCGGAATCCCTGGAAGAACGAGACCCGGAGCAGGAAAGATAGGACGCATGATCGCAGAGGAAGTGATGGAGATCCAAAGGTGAGCGGATCAGTTTAACGCCTAATAATCTGCACTTGAGTCACACTCTTGATGACATTGCATCTGGTTTCATCTTTCATTGATATGATTGACAGGATAAGAGGCTCATCCCCGTCTAGTTGTGGCTCAAGCCCCCTCAACATCACCAACAGCACACCCCCTCCTGACACATCGTCCCCTGCGGGCAGGAAGGTAACGTTTGGGCTTCAGTCTCTGACAAACATGTATAGGGATGTGTGACATTAGTGTTGTCAAAAGTCATTACTGAAATTTAAAAAATGTGACACTTTGAGTGTAATCGTAAACACCTCTGATTGGCCATTATGCTCACATACTCATCAAATATGTCTGTGATTGGCTACAATGATCAGCGCTTTAAAAACATGTTGTAAATATACATCAATGACTCTCTTCAGCGAGCGCTTACACAGACACACACGGGAGTGTTTGAGAGCAGGCGTCTATCAGCGGATCGGTCCTGCTTGTGCTTTCAAAAACCTTTCAAACACTTCGGTGTGCTCTCGAACGCTCCCGTGCGTTGGTCATTGTAGCCAATCACAGACCTATCCGATGAGCTCGTGAACACAATGGCCAATCAGAGGTGTTAATGATTCCACTCAACAGTGCTCAAAGCGTCACATTTTTTAAAATGTCAGTACTGACTTGGTACCGAAAGTCGGTACTTTAGTTTTGACTACTCTGAAAGTTATACATATCGCACAGCCCTAAGGTACAGAACGTTAATGCAATGTTAATGCATCTCCTGATTTATTTTTTTCCTAACTGCTCAGTTTTCAAATGCTGGAACTCCAGACATCCCTTCTGCCGGGATGATGTCAGGCCAGGACAGCATAGGATATCCTTACTCTAACAGCTCTGTTTTAAGTAAGTTTTAACCCTCTGGTACTCTTCGCGTTTCGGTCAAAAATGACAGAATTTTATTTTTTTAATGAAATGAATGTACTATATTTTAGTTCGATAAAGTTTTTTATTTAATATTTTGTATTTTTAGGGGATTTTATGGTACTGAATTATATTTTCGCTGTATTTATAATCGATTTATTCACTTTTTGAGCATAGACCTGAAAATAAAATTTCTGAATTTTACGTTTATTGTTATGAAAAATACTATATTCAATTTTCATATAAAATATATATTTTCAAAAAACATGTTTTACTCTAAAACTGTGAGAACACCAAAGCCATAAATCTAAACAAGTTGTGTTCAAAATTTGAGCCCGATATCTCAAAAAATTAGTCTTCAGTAAGATTCAGTCTCCCATTCATTTCCTATGTGGTCGTTTTTGACCGCGAGGAGTACAAGTGCGACTATTTTTTTTTTCAGGACCATTTAACCTGTTCGAATCATGTCCATGATTTTTTGGTGTGTTCACACAGCAAGTGCCAAAACCTTTACCAAGTTTCGTAAATGAAGAAAAAAACAAAACAAAAAAACAAATGTACACTTTTTCGGTCAAAAATGACCGAAGAGCACCAGACTTACTTGATCATTGATTTGACACAACACTTCCTCTGGTCTGCAGGTGATCATTCACACATTGGTATGGGTGACATCACGGACGAGCCCGGTTCCAGCAGTCCCAGTAGTGATGAGGCTGCGATGGCGATCATCATGAGCCTGCTGGAGGCGGACGCGGGCCTCGGGGGTCCGGTGGACTTCAGTGACTTACCCTGGCCACTGTGAGAGTTCACCCATCACCTGTACCACCGGTCACACTGTATCCTGCAACATAACTCCATCCCGTTCACGTTCTGACCAGCCATGACTTTGACAATCAACACTTCTGGACAGTTTGTTGTTTTTTCTTGGTGACGTTATATTTGTTTTTGTCTCAATGCCTCAGGTAGCTCCACCCATAGCAAAATCTCATTGGTCCACAATCCCATTCCACAGCTGTATATTCCAATGTGTCAAATCTTGTTACTACTTCACTTGCATTGAGGACAAACAATGGCTTCTCGCACGAGGTTGTGACGGTGTTAGATCGCTCATCCTACAACACACCATTATCAGTGCAAGGGTATTTTTTTAATGGACAGGATGGAGCACATGTCAGTTCTACAAACAAAAACAACAACCACAAATCCTGTTGGGCTTAGAGATGATTTCTATATGCAGCATTTCAGTTATTTTTTGTGTTTCTGCATATTTACTTATAAAAAAATAATAATAAAAAAGTGTAACAGATGTATGTATTCTACCATTTTATCTGGATGTATATGATTTAAGTGAACAAAAGGGCAGTGACATTTTTTAAAATAAAAAGTATTTCTTTCTCTTTATGGAAAACTATTTGGAGCACAATCTTCATTTCATGCGAGTACACCATTCAGATGAAAAAAAAAAAATACTTAACGGAGAACTCCGGCGCAAAATGAACCTTTGGTCTAATAACACATTGGTACCTTGTCAACCGTTCTCTGAGATTTGTTTTCATGATAATCGAATGTAAAGAGTTTTATCTCTAAAAACTGTTTAGCGTATAACGCTAGTAATGGGGGCATTTAATAAGTAAAAAGAAATCACTAGTTAATACCACTAACAAGGCTCAAAATAGCCCCCCACACCTAGGGTTGCCAACCGTTCAGTATAATACGGAATCGTTCCGTATTTGACACATAAAAGGCTTGTTCCGTATTGATCTGATACGGAACGCACTTTGTTCCGTATTTTTGAGAATCAATTCAGTGCAAATCCATGACAGACGCATAGCTTCTAATATATATGTCAGACAGACTGAGACTATGATGAATGAACGAAGACCCGCTGCTATAATGGCAAATTCGGGGACTTGGCGCCCCCTTGACGGGCTGACGTGTAATGACGTAGAGTTGGCTCATTGGTCGCACGTCAGAGGCGCCCGCGCCATTGGATGTGCAGTTGCCGCAGCGCAGCCTGAGCGAGCCAGACACTCAATGTGCAAGCTGTGCAGCTGCAAATGCATTTTACAGTCTTCAGTAAATCGAGTAAAATGTGTTTCCGAAGACATTTGTAGGCTATGATTAGAAAAACTACTAAAAAAAATGTTAAAAACATTTTTTGCACCGGAAAGAACATTCTAGAAGTCTAATTCTATTGAATAAGCTCGCACAAGGCTACAGAAAACTGTTGTTTATTTTTCTTCAAATGCAGTCTAAGCCGATGAGTTTCGAATGTTATATGTTGTATTTGTTTAAGTTAAAAATAAAACGTATTATACTTAAACAAATATACATGGTTAATTTTTGGCAAAATGATCATGATAGCCTTTATATATCTGTGTGGTTAAGTCTTGTATATTGATTAAGCCTACTTTGCTATTCTATAAATATATAGGCCTAATAAGTTGCATTATAATATGATATACATTGTATGAATTTCATATCATATTATATATGACGTCAACCCCGTAGTCTGTATACACGAAGTGGACTGTCTTTATCTTTAACTTCTTATTAAACGGTCTGTACACTTACAAAGTTCTCAATGCTTCGTTTTGCATGTAGGGACCCTCATTATGTTACTGTGTTCGTGTGGGGCTATTTTAATCCTTGTTAGTGGTATAACAGTTTTTAGAGATAAAACTCTTTACATTCGATTATCATGAAAACAAATCTCAGAGAACGGTTGACTAGGTACCAATGTGTTATTAGACCAAAGGTTCATTTTGCGCCGGAGTTCTCCTTTAATGTAAAAAAAAAAAAAAAAAAAATTAGCACCAAATATTTTTGTTGTAAAACATTGAATTAGAACTTGCGTTCTCTCTGTGTTTACAGTAAAACTCGTTTTTATCTGAATTCTAAGCATTCCCAAACCTGATTGTGAAGTTTTGTGCAAAACAGTACAGGTAATAAAACGGCTCTAGCCAATTATCCTGCAGAGGATTTGAGAAACAATCTGCATCTATACCGTCTTTGACTTCCGCAAAACATCAAACATATTGTCTCAAACACAGCACATTAACATTATATATCTTTATTAATACAATGATTTTCAAGCGCTTGAACAGACAGATCTTGAGCAGATAAATTAATGTCCAGCTAAGAAAAACACTGCATTCATTCACCAGGCAAATGGACCTCCTGAGGAGACCAAGGGGAGAGCTTTCCAAAAGAAAAAGTGGCACCAAACCCAAATGCATCAAGTGAAAGGAACTTCATAATATTAATAATAATTAAACTCGTTGCGCTAATAATATAAGTCAAATGTAAAAGAACGATAGTAACAATAATTAGAATCATATAATAGGTCCAATTACAAAATAAGTGAGGTTGCTAACTTCATTTCAAAGAAACAAAAATAAATTTCCTTTGGTCAAGTAAAAAAAAAAAAAAAAAAAAAAAGAGAACAGCGAAGACGAAACGGGAGAGCACTGACCATGCCAGCATCCCAAGTCCATGGAGTATTTTTTTTTTTTTTAAATACAGTAACTAGACAGTTGAGGCTCTAAGGCTGTGGAGGAGGTGCAGAAGGCAATCTGGTTATAGTGTCTCTGGTTCATGCTGAGCATGCGGTGATGGACGTCTGCTCTCAGACGGCAGGCGACGGGGCGTCGGGGTCGGGCTCGTTGCTGTAGTGGTGACCGGGGGGAGGGTGGTTGGGAAGAACGTCCAGTTCATCCACCTGTGGTCCGGGGTGCATCACCACAAGCTGGTCCTGGGGAATGTCTGCCGCTGCCGCTGCCAGGTTCGTGATGGACTTGCTCTTCACGCACTGGAAGTCCACGTGTCGACTCTTGCCTTCCTCCTTCTCCCAGGACATGCGGATGAAGGGTCTCTGGACGTAATTGTAGATGACTTCAGGTCGACCGCCGGGACGCTTCTTCACCTTCTCTTTGTATGTTGGATAACCTACAGATGCAGATTTGATCATCAAAAGTTGTGTCTTCTGATATGTAAACATAACCATTATGGACAAGTTAACCAAAAACTAACATTTTGTCATCATACTCTCCCTCACGCAGAACCTTGTCCTCCACTGTAACGTACAAATCAAATATGGCCATTTTTGAATAGAAGTGGACACTGATGTATCAGCTAATATGTGGCCATTATGGCTTGACCTAATTTTACTGAATCCGCTTTATCACTGGATAGTAAATGTTTTAAAATTTGTAGTAGGTTTTGAGTAAATGTTGTGTAAAATATGTTTCATTTCAGCACATTTTTGTGCATCTCTAGGCTATCATTGAATTGTAGCATGCATGTATTAATATAATAATGTGATTATAGGCCACCAGCCGTTCTGCTTTGTAGATATCAATATCATGACATAATGTTAGATTGGAAGACAATGTTAATTGTTAAACCTGACACCTGTTGCCATATTTAATCCTCTGCCCCTGCAGTGAACATTAATTTCAGGGTGAACTTTCTCTTTAAATTATTAAAATAAGATTGCATATTTGACTAAATAGGTATAATATTGTAAAAAAAAAAATGTGAAAATAGGATTCTTACCTTCAATGCCCAGCCTAATTTTCTTAAGTCCTCGATCTTTTAAAACTGATTTGGCTACATCACGGTTTTCAATATACTTGAAGAAACGATACAGCTTTGTACTGTATATAACTGTAAAAGAGAAAAAATAAGTACATTTGTTATTGTCACAGATAAAAACACCAGTGATGCACCAAAACGAAAATACTCCTACTTAACCTGTTAGTGATGTCTTCATTATTTAATGAAGCATATGTTCGAATAATTTACAGCCTTAGTTTAAATGTTAACATTTTAACCATGATCTGGAGTAAAAAAAAGAAGAAAAAAAAAGTAAATAACCGGAATTTTATTTCAGCTAAATACAAGTTTTAATTTTGATTTCAGTTAAAAAAATAAAAAATCATTTGGGTGCATCACTAAAAAATAAAAATAAAAACATTCATGAAATGATTTGAAGATAATCCAGAAAGGTGTGTGCGATTACTTTGTGAATACTCCTCTCCCATCTGAGGCGGGTACTCCTCGTCCCAGTCCACCACATCATCGTCTGTGAGCACTACGATGTGACACTCCCTCTCTCCGCTCTGAGCGCTTGCCACCATCAGAGGGAGCACCATCTCCTCCAAATAGAACTCAAACTGCCTCCGAGCGCCGTCATTGGACAGCTCGTGCATCAGGGCACCTGACGAGACAAACTGGGTCAATAAACAAGCACCTGTTCAAAGCAGGGAAATCTGCCAGCTATGAGGCTGAGAACACGGGTACAATATCACCGTTGTCAGATCCCAGTACTGGCATTGACATTGACATTATCCAGAAGCAGAGGAATTACTCACTCAGGTCTCGACACTTGATAGTACTGTAGTCAAAAGAGATGCACAGATAGTCGCACGCTTCCCTTAGCTCGGGAATGGAGATTCCATCAGGACAGCGGATTATCCCAGATTTATAGTAATCCTGCCAGTTAGAGAAAGAACAGAAAACACAAAAGATGCCATTACAGAAGCTGCTCTTCATTTTGTTTTTGGAGTCTCCTACAACAGGTTTACATGCATCCAAAGTCAAAAAACACTTTCATTTTCTCATGATATACATTGCAGCATCACCTCTTTTCTCACAGTGCCTGAAACGATCATTCAGTCTAGCTAAACTCCTTTCTGAGATCCTGCTCTGCTCTGATTGGTCAGATGGCCCAGTCCGTTGTGATTGGTCTACCGCTTACAGCGTGTGTTGGAAACAAAACGTCCATTACCATATCTAAATTTCACCTCGAGCCCGAGACCTCATTCTTTTGATGTGGATTTGCTTTCGCAGCGCAGAAAACAGCGTCTTCTCGACAACACGAGCGGTGTTTGAGGGCGAGTCAAAGTAGACGTTGTTAAGTAGCCAATGAAGGCCATAGGCGGGCATTATGCAAACCTATGTATGTTTGTAATAGGAAGCAAGACTGGAATTACTGACGAGTGATTTCGGCAGTTCAGAATCAACTATCGAAGCGCAATAAGACGTGAAAGAACTAAATTCCCGATTGCACGCTTGCGCTGTGTGTCAGTCAGCGTGGTTTTTCACTGCTCATTGTACTTAACACTTTTTAAGATCAAGGGCGTACCAAATTCGTTCAAGTTATATTGCTCTTAACTTTTTATGACGCTCATTCATGCGTTTCATCACTCTGAAGTGTCAATAGTGCTGTGATGCGCGTATAAAAATATCCAATTTTCATATTTTACATTATAATGCTGGAAATTTAGTGTTTTACTTGTTATTTATTTAGATGGAAAAATATAGAACTTTAATATCAGCTATTTACTGGTTACCGTCCATTACATAAATTGAGCAGAAAACCAGTCAGAAGTTTAAAGGGGTCATATAATGGTACATGCACTTTTACAAGTTGATTGTACTGAAATGTGTGTTGGCAGTGCCTGTACACAACCATCATAAAATGATAAAAATCCATCCAGTGTTTTTTTTTTTTTTTAATCTCCTTATATGTTTTCCCGTCTCAAATCAAGCCGTTCGAGCGTGTGACGTCACACGCTCGGAAGCCCCTCCCACGATTGTTGATTGACAGCCGCGTTTCAACACAGACCCGCCCTCGCTCATGAGCGAGCTGTCAATCATGGTCTGCGCGGACCGGCGCGGCCATTGTTGATATGCTGGAGCACTGTCTATGAGCAGAATGGCGTCTAAGCGATTGTGGTGTTCTGTTCTTGGGTGTAATAACGAACACAGCCGTCATTTTAATGTTCCTAAATCCGAACCGCTGAAGACGCAGTGGCTGAGTTTGTTTTCGAAGGGAATATTCCCCACGAGCAACGTCAATGCGTTCATGTTTGCGCAAATCATTTCTCACCAGACTGCTTTATAAACGAGGGTCAGTATAAAGCTGGTTTTGCTAAGAAGCTGCTCATGAAAAAAGGATCGGTACCAGATATTCGTGTTCCTGCTGAACCTCCAGAACAACTGAAGTGAGTGTAACGTTTTATTAAACTTTATATTAATATTTATATTAATCTTTGCAAATCACTAGCTGCACGCTCCACAATGAATGCGTCTAAGGTTTACACTCAGGGTACATTACGGCATGTTTTCTATGTATGATGTTCTCAATATAATTCATAATCCCACGTTTATACTGAACAACGCGTTATGGTTATTGTGTTATTGTGTTATTGTGTTACAAACGGTGTATGCACAGAACAGAGAGGCGGGGTGAGCAAAGCTCATGATCATTTAAAGGCATATGCACTGAAACGGCGTGCTGAAAACAGAGCTGTTTTTGACCAGGTAAAATAAGTGTTTTCTTACAATACTAATGAGAATTTTTAATTAAAGTATATTACAAACTTTTAATTTAGACCCTAAACAATCATATTAGCTTGTACAAAAATGGCATTATATGACCCATTTAACATCAGACACATCTGCAGAAGACCACGTGCCCATGATGCGTTAGAGCCAAAGAGCTCACAAAGGTGATGCAGGTTCAAAACTAGACGCTGTCCAAATCCCGTTCCATATCCTCTAGTGATCATTATACTGCAGTTCAGATTGGTCCTGCAAATTGAACGCTTCTCTAATAAAGCTCTCATGCTCAACACATCCTCTCTCTGGATTGCTAGTCAGTGACATTGTTTGAATGCACTCATCTGAGTTTATTGATTGCTCTGAGGTACAGCAGCACAATAAACACTGCCCTGAGACACATAACAGACACTGTGGCCAAAGATCATTACAGCAAAGCTGATGACAGGCTTATGCTGCACTTAACAGCATTATTTAAAAGCTATTGCTGGAAGCTCATTATGAGATGTTCCCAGAGACGAAGCAGCCCACAGTGCGAGCCTGTGACCAAACCACAGACACGTCTTAAATATCCATTTATGAATACAAATCACTGCGTCTTCCAATGAACAAGTTTTGTTCTGCCATCTAAACACAATCAGGGATTTCCTTGGGCCTTTTTACAGCTGGTTTCTTCATGCGTTCTCTCTGATGGGATAGCTATCTGATCGTGAAAAGACCAGGTGTAAATGCCCTCCGAAACGCTTTCGAGAACGACTTGAATCCGATCAATCAAAACACTTCAGGAGGTGGTTTGAGATGCATTTCGAACGAAACTGGAAAAGTGTAAATGCATCTGGTTGTTGAAACCACATGTGTAAATTTTACTCCTCCCAAAATGTAAAAAAAATAAACGTATGAGAGCATGTTATAGCCGGATATAACAGCGCTACTGCAACACGTGCCGCAGATGAGTGGCGGAGTATCTTCAGCAAGCCGATGCGCAAATGAAAAAAAGTCGCAAACGCTCAACACACAATCATCTTCATTAAAAGTAGAGAGACTAAATGATCTTACCAGTGCTGATGCAGCTCTCTCTCCTATTGTGGTCTTTGATCTTGAAATTAGCTGATGATAAATAAAATGAAGCTCATATCTGTTGCTTTCATTGACGTGGGAAAGGAAGATCGGATTCATATCCGTTTAGTGGAGACAACCGTTTTAATGCATAAAGTGACGAGGTGTACTAAAGCCACGTAATGAAAGTCGTCATATTAGAACTTATAAATAAAATAAAATATTTATATTTGAAACCAGAGCCTAGAATTTGTGAGTGACTGTAGCTTCCTGTTAAGTGGGTCACACATCAGACACGAAGCATCACACCATACGACGCCACAGGAAGGCAAACGCACGGGTCTCGTTAATAAAATGAATAGTGCTGTCAATTGATAAAAAAAAGTAACTAATTCACACATTTTTCTGTAATTAATCGCGATTAAATGCACCAAGCATTAAAATTTGAATTAGAATTATATTTTTATATTGTATAATTTCACACTGAAATGTAGAAACAGCATGAAGACCGTGTTTTTTTTAAATATTTGCTAAATGGCATCTCTTTACTAAGTACTAATACTGATGTAAATGGATCTTTCTCAATTTCTTGGGTTGAAAAAAGTAATAAACATTTAACATTACAGTATGACTGAGAGCCATCATTTTTAATATTTAATAAAAAATAACAACTTTTAATTTAAGTGAACACATAAATCCATCATATCAGGGCTCAACACTAAGGCTTTTTTCTTCTACTCTGCCGAATATTAAAGCTACAAAAGTGATCCAGTCAAGAGCAGTGAGTGACTTTCTCTTTGTCTTTTATAGTTTGATTACCATTACTGACAGACTGCAGGAGATTTATTAGGTTGCTGTCACTAAGATGATGCGGATCTGACACGTATCCGATGTTCTCAACTCTTTACGGTTATTTAAGACTTAACTCATTTAAGACAATTTTGCATTTCTGTCCGTTCAAGCGTAAAAGAACTCAATGCGCGCTTCTGGAGCCACTTTACAGACGTCGCGCCAGTATATACGAGTTCACTTTTGTGTCTTATCACGCTTAAATGGTTTAAAAGCACTTGAATGCATGATAGCGCGATCATATAATGTAACGCAAGCCAAAGGATGCCAGTTAAAAAACATATGCTGCTTTAATTGCGTTAAATATTTTAAAAACATTCAAATGAAGGAAAAAAAAGAATCGCAAAATTAGCGCATTAATTTAGACAGCCCTAAAAATGAATCATTCTGTACATGCAAGCCACATGCTGTCTGCCTGCAGCATCCGGGGTGTGACCCGCTTTAATGTGTGCAGAGAGACAGTAGTAAAGGTGATGATACACAGGTCAACTTTTTGAGCAATGTTGCTGGGCAATCTTGGGCACTTTCCCATTGAAAATTGTCAATACATTTCTATCTGAATAGTACTTTAGATCGGCCGTGGGCCCTGTGTCTCATCTGGTTGCCTATTGACGGTAACATTGCCCAACAACATTGCTCAAAAAGTTGCCCTGTGTATCATCACCCAAGACGAGAGAGACAAGATATATAGTGACAAAAAACCCACCAGAATTGCCCTGAACACAGTGGAGCTGATGCCCTCTGCCACCTCATACTCTCCTTTGTCGTTGGGCCGGGTGAAATTGTGTTCCCGTCCAGATCCAAACATTCTACAAGAAAAAGCAAACAAAAAACAGACATGCGTTTTAGAAACAACAATGGAAAAAATGTATCAAAAATAGACAGATTACATATTATTTTAAGGCTGAGACAAGTTAAAGGGTTCGGTCATCTCATCGCCCTCATTTTTGTGTGTGTGTGTGTGTGTGTGTGTAGCACAAAGAGAGATATTAAAAGTAAGTCCCATTTGCTTTCCTTCTATGGAGGACAAAAACAGCCCAGAGAAGCTGGAAAATAGTCCCAGCTGAGACCTGCTATTAAGATAGGAGGACTGGACTGATCTAATCACTGTTTTACATCTAGCAGTAACTGTGGGTTCTCAAAGAGTCTTAAATTTAGTTTGATCAACTTTAAGGCCATAAAGTCTTAAATAGTGTCACAAAAATCTTCATTATCATTTTAAGAGGTCTTAAATTCTGGGGAAGGAAAAACAGGAATCACAATATATCCTATTGTAATTATTAAACTGTAAAAGGCAGCAATTGAATTACATAAATGTGTAATCTCCAAACATTGTCATATCAGCAAAATCCAATGTCGTACAACCTCTAATTTGTAAGCATTGTTATATTAGTACATAAACCAATTTCAATATATATGAATAGTTCAGTTCATAAGTTTACATTCCCTTGGCACAATATAAAAGATGTTAATAAGCTTTTTCAAAATAGGAGGGATCATAGAAAATTTTAGTCACTAAGAAGATGCTAGAAAATCAAAGATGCTAGACTCAGTATAAAAATTAATTTGTATAAATTAAGTTCATTTGTCTAGTGTAAACAACATCTGACATGTGAAACAGCTTACTCAGGACAGTAGTTAAAAGAAAAAGTTACATTTTTATGATTCCTCGTTTTGTTAATTATGAACATCTTGTATATTCTGCATGGGTTATGTAAACTTATGAGCTGAACTGAATAAAACATGTCTTTTTGTACATTGCGCAGTTAAACGTGTGTCTGTTTAATTGAGTAAAAGAATCTGAGATGCATGATTGTGTGGGTTTGTTCTGTAGGGATATGCTGTATACATTTTATTTGTGCGGGGCTTAAAAAAAGTTGTAAAAGTTTGATATTAAAAATGTGTCTATGCATGCATTTTTTCTTTTTCTTGGACACCTTAAGTCAGATTAGCATTTCCACTGCAAATGCAATGTGGTCACAAATATGTTCAACATTTTCATACATGTTTTAAATGACATAAAGGTGTTAAGTAGAAACAATCAAAATTATGAGGTGATCTTTAACCCTTTATCAGATGAGCGGTCTGCTCCTAACCTGCCCAGCATGGTGTTGGGCTGCGCTGTGAAAATCGAGGGGTCCACCACGAAGCGAGTGTTGTCCACAATGAGCGTGACCTTCTCTGACGTGCGGACGCTGCGGGCTCCATCTTTGACGTTCTCATAGACGAAGACCATTTCACCCATGCTCTTGTAGGTGCCCTCTGAACTGGACAAGCTACTGTTACGGCTGCTGGCCACCCCACTGCTGCTGCTGCTGGGAGAGATCCTCTGAGGCCTGGGGCTGCTGGGTCGAGATGAGCCGCCCTCGCGATCTGCCCACGTGACACACAACATGATGACAAACCACGGGACTTATACAAGCAGCCAAATCGGACCTAAAGGACAAAGAGAGTTTTCTCACCGCTGTTGTGTTGCCGTGTGGGTGAGGTCACGTTGCGAATACAGGGTGTGAGCTGGCCTTCTGCACGCTCGTGCGAAGAGTCCCGAGAGCGGTCACTGGAGCGCCTTCGATCTCTGGAGCGGTCACAGCCTCCGCTGGCACCATGCGTGTTCATTTTCACCTGGACAGTCTCAAGTCCAGACTAACACATCTGGCCACTGCGGGAAGCGAAAAAAGAGAGAAACACCTCTGAATACAAGACCCAGTGTCATAATCCAGCGACTCTCGAGAGGAACAGACTCCCAGTGTAATTTAAGGTACCATAGAGAGCTAATGGCACGATTGTTCACATCTCTGCATAGCAAAGGCGAGTCCAGTTATATTATAGTTAACTAAAACCATAAAGAAACATTTTCTTTCATTTAAATAGAATACATTTTACTGAAACTAAATAACATATTAAATAAAACATTTCACATTTTCATTCTCATGTACTAAAATTGACATTAAAATCAATTAAAAATATATATACATATAGACATTTAAAAAAACACAACAAAAAAAACACAAAGGTTTAGTAAACAAAAATACTAAAATTATATATAATTTTAGTATTTTTGACACTCCCAAAACAGCCGTCAATATAATGTAATTCACAACACCACATTTACATGATACTTGTTCATGTCAGATGCTCAGGCTGGAATGTAGCATATTAAAGTAAATACTAATATCCAAATAAACAACAGAGTGAGTAGGGCAGCAGATGAGACCGATCGCTCAGGAGTGACACAGGGTGTGTGTTCGAACAGCTTCTGTTCCAGTTGATCAGGAAGTGCCTGGGGTAAATTCAGCTGGATGTCATGAGTGAACGTGAGAAACGGGGCCTGGTGTTTGTCATGCCACAGAACAGACTTGTGTGCATACACACCTGTAGAACATAAGTGAACAAAGCACCACTGTTGTACTACCATGGTTTTTTGGACTTGTCCCATGCGAAAGTAATCATACAGTACCGTGGTAGATCAAAGTACCATTCTATTACCATCTGATACACTCTACCATGGTAAACAAGACACGTTTGAAAGTCAAATTATGTGTCAAAATATGTAATCCGAAAAAGTATTAGATAAATAACCATTAGAGTGCCCCTATTATGTTTTTTTTTTTTAATATTCCTTTTCATGCAGTGTGTAATACCGTATATACCCGAATATAAGACGACCCTGAATATATAAGACGACCCCGCTCATAATGAAAGCGACGCGCTCGTTTTTCCAAGCACGAGAAAAAGGCTATCAATCGATTCCTCCACTCGAATATAAGATGACCCTGAATAAGACGACCGCCACCCCATTTTTCAGCCTATTTTTAGGACAAAAACCTCGTCTTATATTCGGGTATATACGGTAATACAATAAGTAAGTTGAATATTTCTTCTATGGTAATAGATAACTGTTCTGTTCCTCTATCGAATCAGGTCAAAAGTTTGGGTGTCATTCTTGACAGCTCTGTCTTTTGAATCTCACATTAATAGAGTTACCCGTTCTGCATTCTTTCATATTCGCAATATAAATCGTTTGCGTCCTGTCCTTTCACTCAAGAGTACTGCTACGCTTGTGCATGCTCTTGTAACATCAAGAATCGACTTTTGTAATGTTTTGTTTTATGGGCTTCCTTCCAAATCTCTTCATAAATTACAGTTAGTACAAAATGCTGCAGCTCATTACCTCATGCAGTGAAACAGAAAAAAAAGTTATAGAAGTTTGAGTTTATGAAAATGTACAATGTAAAAAATTTAATTATTCTTATTTTATATAAAATATATATTTTCAAAACCTGGGCGACTCTAAAACTGCAAAAAAATCAAAGCCAAAAATCTGAACAAGTTGTGTTTCAAATTTTAGGTTGATATCTCAAAAAATGAGCTTTCAGTGAGATTTTGTTTGGGCGCAGCACCGAACTTTTACACTAGATGACAACCAGACTCCATTACTGCCCATATAAGGGCGCCTCCATTTCCATATGTGTTTTGAGTGATCTGAACCATTATTTCCACAATTTTCATACAATTTATGAAGTAGACATCCTATTCAGAAGTAATATGAGAAGTTTGGCAGATTTTGATATGAATTCAACCTCTAAGGAACACATAAAAAGAACACGCATGTGCGTTATAACTTACTGCAACAAATGGTGAATCTATCTTTTTTTTCTTTACATTTAAAAAAAAAAAATTCAGACCTTTTTTCTAAAATAATTGAATGGATGCTATCTTTTGAACTCTTGGCATGAAAACAAACTGAGGTTTCTACCCTTCTTTCATGATTTTTCATGTTCATCACTATTTCAAAATAAAGGTCTAAACACGCTCCTCTGTAATTTATTTTGAAAATCAATCACCAAATCTGGAAACTAGAGATTGTAAGCTTTCAAATGATATATAGTTTGTCAAGATTAGTTTAGGTTAAGTATAGGATATTACTGTTTTAAAAATGTAATGGATTTGGGCCCACCGGTGGGCCGGTGACACTTACTTACAAAGCAATTAAAGGGTTAGTTCACCCAAAAATGAAAATTAAGTAATTAATTACTCACCCCCGTGCTGTACCAACCCCGTAAGACTTTCGTTCATCTTCGGAACACAAATGAAGATATTTTTGATTAAATCTGAGAGCTGGATCACTGCTACATAGGCTGCCAAAGGGAATGATACTTGACATCCCAGAAAGTCATTAAAGAAAATGTTTAAATATGTCATGTGCCTACAGTGGCTCCACTATAAGTTTATCAAGCGACGAGAATACTTTTTGTGCGGAAAAACAAACAAAAATAACAATCTGGCTCCTTCATATCTTCAAGATCTTCTTCATATACACACTCCTTCCCGCACTCTAAGATCTGCTTCTGCACTTACCACTTGTTGTGCCACTTAAAACGTATCTGTTTAGGCAGGAGGCTTTTATGTGATTTAATGTTTGTTGCTGTACTGGTTTGATTGTTTAATGTCTTTTATTAATGAATTTTATAAGGTGTCCTTGAGTGCCATGAAAGGCGCCTTTAAATAAAATGTATTATTATTATTTATTAATATAGCTGTTTGTGAATGTAAACGTTCTACAAAGATGTAAAGTCGAATGTGTGAATGTAAACGTTCTACAAAGATGTAAAGTCGAAAGTGTGAATGTAAACGTTCTACAAAGATGTAAAGTCGAAAGTGCATGATAAATAAAGTTATGGTCTCCAAAAAAAAGAAAGAATCGACTCCGAACAGCCTAAACGAGTCCCGTCTCTGTAATTCGAATCCAGTTCTACGTCACTAGATAAGACATTTGCAGTTTATTTGGACCAGCTTGCTCCTCAGAATCACAACCTGTAAGTATGAATAATTGTTGATGTACACATTTTCAGCTGGGTGTTCAAAATACGTAGTTTTGTGTTTTATAAACCGTTATAAATTAGAAATATAGGCTACACATCGGTTTGTTGATGAACACACTTGTTAATGCTGATGGTGAGGAATTACAGCGACATCTCATAGTGCACCTCAAACTGAGTAACGCATCAGTGAGAAACGTCCTGCTCGAGTCGATCTTGCGATGGAGGTTCGGGTTGAATAACTAGTTCTTCCAATGTTTCATCATCGGACTCGAGCTCGGACTGATATGGTAAAATCGATCTCATTGTTACGGTCTTTACAGTGTGTTCAATCAGGACTGAGGAAGGCTGTGGGAGCTTCAGTTATGATAATAGGAGTTTAGCTTCCAACAAGCGCTGTAAGCGTTAGACCAATCGTAACAGGGTGTGTGCCATCTGGCCAATCAGAGCAGAGAAGGCTAACGGAAAGGAGGGATTTAGAGAGACTGATAAATCTGTTTGAGAATCATTGAAAAATGTTTCTGACCTTTGATGCAAGTAAACCTGTTGTAGGAGACAACTTTTGAGCTTTTAATATAGCATAATATGGGCACTTTAAGACGTCGGGATATGAATCAGACATTTGTCTGCAGAACCACTCCCTCTGTGCACAGCACTTCTGGGGTTTTTTTTATGTTCAGGAAATTCCAAAGATATTTGTCCATTTAAACCAGTCCCTTAAAATAAAACAAATTCATAGAGAGAGAGAGAGAGAGAGAGAGAGAGAGAGAGAGACCCTTTTCTTCCTGAGCCGTGCACTGACCAATTAACATAGCTGAGGACTTCTGATAAACCCGTGGCCAGTTTGTCATTCCTACACATTGTGCCAAGTAAGCACCATAAGCTAAATATCTATTCTAGATAAAGAGTCAGTGCAGTAAATACAAATATTGTTAATGCACAAAATTATGAATCAAAAAGCCAGCAAAAGTTTCAGTTAAAGCCAAAACCACAAAGTGTTATCCTTTGAAATATGTAGGTTAAGTGACTCACACAAGTTGATAAACCAGTTGATTTAGTACACACTTACGAGGAAGAGAATTGCTTCACTTATCATCCTGTGCGGTGTGTGTGAGTAATCTACACACACTTTACTGAACTCATGAGATTCTGGTCGTGTCCTCACAAGCACAAGCAGACCTGTTTCTTTCCCTATGACGTAAGATAATGCAATTAATTAGCGACCAATTAACTGCTTTATCACATCAATCTCTTTTACGTTACATTCCTTTGCTATCAGAAATGTTTGGCCATGCAAATAAAGTTTTTGGACACTTAAGGCAAAAATGTTAACATTTCCATGTTTAAGCATTTATATATTTAGGCTACATTACTGTCATTTTTAACTATTCAGGATGTGATGTTACAACTATGACGTGACAGAATTTATTTTTGAACTTTTTCATCATTTAATATATAGCTATTCTCTTCATTTGTCATTGTGATAGACAATTTAGTGAAAAGGGAATTGGAAATGATTATATTATTTACTGTGGAAGGTTAGTAATTTAAACAGGGGAAATATATAAAATTGCTACAGTTATTTGGTCAAACTTATTTAATTAACTTGCTTTACCATTTTAAAAATATATATCATGATATAAAGGGCAATATATGTTATGTTTTATACCTTTTACAGTGAAGTTTTAGTAACAACACCAACTAGTTTTTTTTTTTTTACACATAATAAAATAACTAGTGTTAAAAAGAATCATCATAAATTGTTTTGGTAACACTTTCCAATAAGGTCTCATTAGTTAACTACATTAGTTAACCTGAACTAATAATGAACTGCGCTTCTTTGTTTATGTTAATTTCAACATTTACTCAAATTATTAAAATCAAAAGTTGTAAGTTATTTGTTAACATTATTTATTGCACTGTGAACTAACAAAGAACAGCAGTATTTGTATTATCTAACGTTAAAAAATATTTAAAAATTCAGTAATAAATTGCTCATGGATAACGTTAGTTCATGATACATTAATGTTAACAAATGAAACCTTATTGTTAAGTGTTAGCGTTAGCTTTTATTTGTGTGAATGCAATTCATGATACAGAGAGTTAAGCGTCAACATATTGTTTAGGGCTAATGGTTCATTATGGTTTTTAAAATGTTTTTTAAGAACTCTTCTGATTTGTTCAACAAAAGCGATAGAACTGACATCCATCCAACTAATCAATGACTGATCGAAGCCTCGCGGATGGTGTGTCATCCTGCCAGAGAACCGATGCATGACAAGAAAAACAAAAAGAACAAAAGCAAAAAAAAAAACGCTATCTGACACGCTTCACTCATTAATTAAACAGGTATGTATAAATAAATGTGTGATTATATGTCTAGTTTGTTGTAAAGCAGCGAGATCATTTTTACACACAAAACCTCAGCGGACGTTACAGACCTATATTAGCTAGCCACCGAAGCTAGCCAACAAAACAATAGCCGTTTATATTAAAAATATATACAAGTCTTACCTTTTTACAGTATCGTGGGCATAGTTTGTGAAATAATTGAATACTGGTGTTTTCCCGTGAGGTAAATTGAACAGAAGAACCATCAAAATTTGAAGAGGACCATCAGCCTTTCCTGAAAATGCGAATTTGATCTTCACCAACTGCTGACAGGAAACGCGACTTCACTAAAGTATCGCGAGAACTGCGTGACGTGGTCAATGCGTTTTAAAACATTTTTTTTTATTAAATTACAAGTTGCTAACAAGAAAGAAAGAAAGAAAGAAAGAAAGAAAGAAAGAAAGAAAGAAAGAAAGAAAGAAAGAAAGAAAGAAAGAAAGAAAGAAAGAAAGAAAGAAAGAAAGAAACACAAATTATCTTAGTTTGTTGTGTATAATATAGTGTACAGATAAACAGATCCAGTTGGTCCACATTTTAGTGCAATTGCTGGATGTCTAAAAAAAAGTACAAATCTTTCTTTAAGAAAAAAACAACAACATTTAAATAGTGACACAGAAACGAAACCAGTGACTAGAGGCATAGGCCTACTACAAGGTTAAGACATTGTCCTTTGTATGTCCTACACAGGGTCTGAACATTATGCTTTAATATCTAAATAACAACAAATATTTACAAATAAATAAAAGTACTATTTGAAAATAAATAAATAAATAAAAAAGACATAAGCAAAGCAGTGCACTTTCTTTCTCCAAGTATACAGCAGTATATTTTAATTGACACTTACTGTGTCCTCCTCCTCCTGCACTGATGTTACCGAGAAAACACTTTTCATTATTTAGAGTTCATTAGCTTTTCAAAAAACATCAGTTCCTGATCCAGGTCGCACCTTCCCCCTTTCTTAAACGCCTGATAGATGGGCCGTTGTTTTTCCCCTTTTGCTCCTTTTGGGAGTCATTTAATGAGGGAATGAGGATGTTGTTCAGCTTCAGCTGAAGCCAGTCCTGTCTTTCTAACATCTCCTTGTGCTCCCGAACGTTGTGCATGAGCTGAACTTCACTGATTGACCTCTTGCTGTTGCAGATGGAGATATCAGACATGGAGTGGTCAGATTTGAATTGAGATTACAAAACCACAAACAACATCTCGCACCAATATGTTGCATATTACCTGAGCGGTGCTCCCTCCAGATACAACAAACTGCAAAGACCCCACAGCACAATGATAAGCACGGGTTTCTCCAAAGAACGTTTGGGTAACATAGTGATACCTGTAGGGTAAGTTATAGTAAAGAAACTTTTAATTTCTTATAATTCACAAGTGTCTATATAGTGAGGCAATGGCATCTAAACTTACCAAGTCTTGTTGTCTTTTATTTGACTGCTTTTGTATTTGGTGCTGTACTGAGAGGGTCCATGTGTTGTTCGGTGTCGTATTTGTGTGTTAGGGCTACTCTTCCTCTTTTTATATGCACAAGCCCCCTCCCATTGGTCATTGATGAGCTATCTGCATTATTGATGGTGATGTCATCCATGCTTTGATGGAGACTGGCATGCACATGACGACACGTGACTTCCAACACCCCCCACTAATTCTGTTTTCAACACCTTGGTCGAGACCCCTGTGATCACAGTGCTGTAGAACTAGTGCCATGTACGGCTATGACGGTCAGGCAGGGTGCCACCTTCCACTAAGTAAATACATGTTTCATTATTACCTTCAGAGACTCAAAACACACTCTTAAAATTAATTTGTAATTATTATTCTTAATTATTACGCCTAAGATAGATCTTAAATGGTTGTTTTTTTGGAATATATTTTTAGATGTTCATTTTAATTTATTTGATTTTGATTTTTCAGTGGAATAATGCATAGAGCAAAATAAAAGATTCAATATTTTTTATTCTAATTGGCCACTGCAAACTTTTCTTGCACTTCAGTTCATTGAATCTGATGCATTAGTGGCAGTGTTGTGAAACGACAAACGCATCTACTGAAAAACGTATAACCACCTTTGGCAAGGATGATATTTTGGATTATATAGCCAACATTTTTACCCAGCTACTCATTTATCATATGGAAATGATTCCCTAACTTAATTAGGAGAACAGATACAATTCTATAACTAATTTCTCGTGTTTTTTTTAAATATATAACACAACACAACACCATCATATGATCATATGATTTATTGATTTATTGTTATAGCCATTCCGGGATTCGGTCTTGTACTTTATCAGGTCAGACTGAGGAAATAAGACAAAAGTTTGGTGCCAAACATCATGGTGCAAGCAAGGTCCACCTGAAGTTTAAGTGATCTATGGGAGGTGTATAACCTTGTCATACTCTCATGGGACACATTAGGTAACCATGAGAGAAGTTTTCTAAATGTGGAATAGGAATGGCTATGTCATGACACACGCAGTAAGTCCTAGAAAGGAACCAAACTGAAAGAACCAAAACAAATGTCTATTATATCATTGAAAACTCAAGGGATGTTTGCTATATATAGCCAACCCCCTTTTTTTTAACAGATTGAATCATAATTTCAATAATTCGCTACTCAGAATCTGAATTTAAATTCAGAATTAAGAACTTAATAATAATAATTTATAGTAAATATTAATTTGTTTATAGCATCAAAAAGTGGTGCAATACATAATAATGATAGGTACAAAAAACTTAAATACATATAAAAAAACATAGAAACCAATTCTATAGAAATTATATAATAAAACAATCCAAATTACATTGAAAAAAATCGACTGTATAATTTTTAATGTGACGTAAAAATGAAAAAATAGAGATATCACAGAGAATGTTCACCTTACAGTATCAACATTTGAAGTGGATCAAAAAAGTTCATCAAAGTTGTCCCACGACAAGAACAGGTATTGTTCAAAATTCATGTATAACTTTGATGAAAGGTTTTGATCCACTTCAAATGTTGACTGCTGTATATGTAAATCTTCCTGACTTAGACTTGCTGGTATACATCTATACGTTTCACTGTAACCTTGAAACTCAGAGCATGTCTAACCAATTTTTTCTGTATTTAGCTAAAGAAAGTATAAATGTTCATGCATAGCAATAAAAAATGTACATGTTTGTTCTTACGTGTTCTTGAATCACATAGTTGAGTGGAAGTATACACGTAAACAATAATGGTCCCAGCACGGAGCCTTGAGGAACATCACAAGTGATTGATTAAGCAGTTCACAGCACAGGTATCTATTCGATTGATACCATTGTCTCTCCTATTTTGCATCAAATGTTTAATATTTAATCATTAAAATAATATTCAATAATTAACAATGAGAGCTTATTAATTACAAAATTACAGATTTGGGTTAAGTTAAGACGTTACCCTCAAAACCACATGTTTGTTGAAGCCTGCCATTGCTTAGACAAGGTCTAGGATCTCTTTTAAAGGTTGTGATGAGTGTCATGAAGTATTGTAGTTATTACAGTGTCAGATGAGTTGAGGACGTTGAGCACAATATATCACACACATTGTCCCTTTTTTTTTTTTTTTTTTATTGCGCCAACCAACAAAGAACAGAAAACATATCAAATGTAAGCAGTGTTGCTCTGCAAAAACAAAAACAAATGTCAATTTTACATTATGGGAAAAAAAATTGAATTATTTAGCAGTACATATATTGCCATATCATAATCATTCCTTTCTAACATATTTTATGCTTTCTTAATGCTTTATGAATATTAAACAATTGGTACTTTTGGACATATAGTTAAAATAAGAAAATAACTTACTTGTTGCAAGATCCATCCCATGTTAATATGTTGCAATTAAAGTGGCAAAAGGCTCAGACAACTTACCTCATGTCATACATTAATAACTTATGTGTTTATGCACCTGAGAGAGGTTTGGTATGTAGTACAGACTTAACTCAGCGCTGCACATGTTGAGTCAACCCAAGCAAGCTGTTCTCATTACCTCATGTGGTTACAATGTTTGTCATCTCACTAATGGCATGTAGCAGCAGTAGTGTGCGGGGGAACCGCTTAGGATTAAGGTGAAGAATTGCTTACAAACCATTAACCGGGGTCACCCCCATGTAACAACGACAGACATGCAGCATGAAAATCACGCAGGTCTTATTTAAAATGGGCTATAGACATAAAGACGTTTAACCTTTGGCTGAAGCCAGTCCTTTGTTGGGCCTGACAATAATTGGTGAGCTATTTTTAGCTGGGCATGTGTGAGAAATTGAAATGATGAATATGCAACCCCACATGCATTTCAGCTATTCTTTGTTAGACATAAATAATGGAGATGAAACATATTACTCTGTAAACGTCTAGCTGAAAGTGATTTTGTAACCTTGTGCTGCTCTAGTTCACTAGAAAAAATCCCTGTATTTGTGTAATGGATTATCACATTTTTAGAGATCGGAGGATTTTGGGATATTTTATATTTTATGAACTTCCCATGATCATTTAGCCATTATCTTATTTTTATTTTTATTTGTGAGCTGTTTGCTATGGAAGCTTGTTTCCACCACAGAATAAAACATTTTAAAAGATTATTTTTTGTTTGATCTCACAATTGCCAGTTAACATCTCGCAATTCTGACTTTTTACCTCAGAGTTGCGTGATATAAAGTCGCAATTACGAGAAATAAACAAAATTGCATGTTTATATCTCACAATTCTGACTTTATAAGACACATTTCGAACTTTGTATCATGCAATTCTGACTTTATATCTCCCAATTGTGTGTTATAAAGTCAGAATTGCGAGATATAAACAATTCTGAGAAAAAAAGTCAGAATTGCGAGTTTATTTCTCGCAACTGCGAGTTTATGTCTCACAATTCTGGCTTTATAACTCGCAATTGCGACTTTACATCACGCAATTTTAAGGTAAAAAGTCAGAATTGCGAGATGTAACGTCACAATTGTGAGAAAAAAAGTCAGAATTGTGAGATAAAAAGTTGCAATTAACTTTTTTTTCTGTGGCAGAAACAAGCTTCCATAGTTTGCTTCACATTCACAGAATAGCTGTCTGTCTGTCAATAAATGGGAAAACAAAGTAACTTGTGTTACTTATTTGAAAAAGTAACGCATCACTTTACTAGTATACTTGAAAAAAGTAATCTGATTACGTAACTCGTGTTACTTGTCATGTGTCGCCCCCAGCACTGAGTGTGGTCAGTGAAAACCAGACCATTCTCAGTTGTAACTGAGTTATGGTCTGGCAAAGCGTCATAGACAAATCATTTCCAGAGGGGCGTCACCAACGGACGTCGCGGATAGACCTAAACCCAATCAGAGCGATGAAGGAGATGACGTATGCAGAGCGGCGGAGAAACATCTCCGAGTGTTGTTCTTTGCTCGGTTTTTAACAAAAAGGAAACGTTCAAATCGCTTAAAACAGACGCGATAGCTGATTCGAACGAGTGATGTTCGACGGCGGCATCCATCTTTGTAATGTAGGCTACAAAATCTGCTTCAAAATCCCAGCGCTGTCGTCATCGTGTAAAGCCCGCCCCAACGTTTCTGATTGGTGCCTCGATTTCGACGGATTGGAAATGAGCTTGAATGAGCTCTTTGCCAGACTAATGCCGCGTTCCAGGCAACCTGTAACCCGTGTTTTTCCAACCTTATACCCGTGAAAGTGCACTGGAACGGCAGTCAAACCCGTGACTTCCCACCCGTGAACTCGTACTAGATCGATGTACTCCCAGTTACGAGTTCTGACGTCACATAGCCCGCAAAACCATACAAAACAACAATGGCAGCCCCTACGGATGCAGTGTTTCTGCAGGCGGTACACAGTGAGAATACACTTTAGGACAATATAACGTTGCAGTCAAATTAATAATAATATAATAATAATGATAATAATACACACAAGATTATGTATTACAATGTTATGTGTCTGAAACAATAAGTATGTATATACACACACGATTATGTATTACAATGTTATGTGTCTGAAAAAATAAGTATGTATATTGCGCTCAGGTAGTTTGTCGTGACTGGCCTGGAATGCTACAAAGTCGTGAGTCGTGGTTTGAAGTCGTGATTTACATGCTCAAAAACCTGCCTGGAACGCAGCAGAACTTTCAGAGCAAATCTAAATTTGCCCGGAAGTTGTCTGGGTTTTCCCAGGCTAGTCAATTACAGCATTTACAAAAGTATGTTTTTTTTTTTCTTTTATCAAAATTTTACAGCATTTGAGTAGAGATATTCATAAAAAAAAACATAGAGATAACCAATGCCAATATTTATGCAATTGGAGTTTTCTCTCAAAACCTAGCTACTGAGTTATAACCCTTGTACCAACTTCGTTCATTCTCCCTTACTTCATGGATACTGTAACCTTGAATTATGATATGATATTAATATTATATATTATGATATCAATAAACTGTGTCTTCCTCATTTAACACACTGACTTTACGTTTAGTGTTTAAATTGCCATAATGGAGCAGTTGTTCATACCCACATACCTAAAAATAAATGACCTGTAAAATGTCCACAAGGTGTCAGTATATGATAATATGTAAAAATGCACATGGCTCAAATGATTGGTACTTCCGGATTGATTAATTAGTAAAAACACATCTTATTAAAAAGTCAACAATTAGTCATGTGTATGAAAATGAATAGTGCTGCTGATGTAAACAATGAAATAATAATAATTTGTTTAGTGATGTGTGTTCCCTTGTAAAAAACAAGAGAGCTTGAATGTGCACTTGTATAATTTTGAAACCTGTCCTTGCAAATAATATATCAATTACATAAAAGGCCCCTTATTTAATGTTTTTTTGATACACTTAAGTACACCTTTAAAAAGTTAACTTTGTAATAATGTCAAAAAGTTTTACTTTGAAGTATAGCCTACATTTTAAATCATCTTTTGTTGTGCTTTAAAGCACACTTGTTTTTTGATGTGTTGAATACTAAATGTAAAGTACTTAATTATCATTTTAGCTGTAGTGTGTTATTCAATATTACATTTAAAGTTAGTATATTTTAAATGTACATGTTTATAATTGCAAATGTTTAATACAAATATATTAAAGTACTTGAGAAACAAGTTTCAATAGAAATGACGTTAGTTAATTGTTAGTTGTTGTCAGTACATTCGGCTGCACACTTTAACCATATCTCAAAGGCAATAGGAGTAATTATAAAATTACACATAAAAACATACTAAATTTCTGCTTAAGTGGGTTAAAACAGCGTTGTATTTAATATAAATTGAATAGTACAGTTTAATTTAATTGCAGCTCACATGCAATTAAGTGTCCGAAACATTTAATTCAGTTCATACTTAAGTATATTCTTTTAAAGTATATTTTTAAAGCATGATAAACTTGTTTTTCCACAAGGGAACATTTCAGTTAGTTTTCTTTCGTTTTAATATTACTTGAACGTATGCCTGTGCTGAATAAAGTAAAAGAGAGACAGACAAAAGGACAAGTCAAAAATTCAAGTCCGTCGTCTTTCATGCAGGACCCTGTCAGACTCTGTATCACACAGTCTTCACCTCACATTCCTCTTGCGAGTGAGCATGACCTGTTCTGCTCCACAGAGCTGGGTTGTGTCCATGCATAGGGTATTAAACAGATTCCCTGGGCAGTAGAAACACCCTGAAACTCTGTCTGCTAATCCGCAGGAAGAAGAGAAAGTCTACACCCTATCAAAGGCTAAAACATAATGCTTGGATTTCACATAATGACCAACTGCATGGCTTTTGCCTTGTGATTACTGGCCACTGTAATGGGATTATACTCAATGCTGCCATTCAGACCAAGATGGAGCAGCTATAATGAAGGGAAGGCAAAACTCACATCCCGTGTATATTAGACATGGGTCATACATATACATCACCAATTAGACGGAGTCTCTATTCATTACAGCTGCTCTCAGTGTTTTTATGTCTGTTAATGGTCATGAAATAATTTTTCATGTAGACTGCTTGTTTGTGTATTTGAGTTATTTGCAAACCCTGCTAACAGAAAGCCGGCTTATTCTTCTTAATTGCATCCATGGGTAAGAATCCAGTGCTATGATTTGATGAGATCTGTGATTAATTACAATGAAAATAGCAAGCCCTCTGACAATGCTCACGCTTTCACTTATTTATTAATAAATCAGCCAAGAAGTCCTTATTAGCATTTAAATTTTTTGGTGGTGGGTTGTAATCACTTGACGAGATTATGTTGTATTAGATTTAAAGTGACTCAAAAACATCAATGGAAAACAAAAGGAAGTGTGTGTAATGAGCCATCATTGTTGCTGCATTGACAGCCACAAGCCACTGTTTCATTCGCTTTCACAGTCGAGAGGTTTTAACTGTGGGAAAAACTCTTTCTTTCCATTCTTTTGACGCTCGTTCAAAAGTCATTCATGCTAGATCGCACTGAGCTCTTCCTACTCGATTACCAGCTTAATATCAACCCATAGGAAAGGAAATTCACAAAGGAGATCTCTAAAATATCTCAATTGCTTCTCTTAGACAGCAATGAGTTTAAATGGGTACATTTGAGTCTCTTGCTTTTCTTGTTTATAAGTCTATGTGGTGTTTTAAATATGCTTTAAGCCAAATCATGTGTAAATTCATGCCATGTCAACAGCTGTCACATTTGTGTCAACTTTTATTGCTACAAATATACTTTGGAGAAACATCTAACACTTCATATGTGTTGATATTTAAATGGAAAATAATGGAGAATGCCACAAAGTCAAATAATTCATTGAAATGTCAATAACAGAAAAGTAAATTGATCTGACTTTTACATTCTCTCTTATGTGAGACAAAATATTGGTTGAAAGAATACAAAACAGTGGCTGAGTGGAGCCACAAAAAAAAAAAAGCATAAAATCCTTAATGGAAGAGGGAGCACATGTAGTAATATAAATTTATCTCCATGAGGGGTGCATAGCCACAGGTAAAGTGTTTGAATCCGAGCATAAAGCTAATTTATTGTAGTTAATTAGATAGTAATTCTGGAGAGAGATTAAGAAGGAAACGTCTGTTATCCTGCAGGAAACCTTTAAAGAGAGGAATCACTCTCACTTATATGAGATCAGGGTGATGTGGGAAATCATTACATGGCAACCCGCAGTGAGCAATCAATGTAGTTTAAAGAGCCATGATACCATGTGTGTAAAATAAATGGACTATGGGGGGAAATGTGGCGACTAAGGCTGTCATATAATCAGGTAATCATGCAGAGCAAGGACAATTTAACTAATTTTTGTTGAGTTGATTCTGAAAAAGATAATGTTAAAGGTGCACTATAGCAGAACCCCCAAGGAACTGCGTCTTTATTTATAATTAATTTTACACTGTAATCATAATTTGCGTGAAAATGAATAAAAGTTGTTATCATTTTACTGCCTCTAGTTTTTAATTAGAAAAGAAAAAAACACACACTCAAAACCAGTTCCCTTTCGAAAGGGAACTCGCACTGCGTCGATGACGCTATAGGGGAACACCATCCACGTGAACCGGTGTCTGAAAGCTTATCCAATCACGGCAATCGTATTGGCCAGCGACAGCCTATGAAGTCACTACTAGTGCGACCCGGAAGTATAAAAAGGGCGCCTAGAGAACATGTCATCCTCTTTTCGTCCCTTGTTTGTAGCTTCATCCAGAAAACTTCAAAAGGTAATCTATGGACTATGTGTAAAATGTTTCAGGAAGTGTGTGGATCCGTGTCTATATTGACACTTGATGACACACACAACTTGTGCGTTTAATGTTTGGGCTTAGAGCAAGCACGACCAGTTCTTGAGGGAACTGCTTGTGCCAATCGTGAGTTTTTTCCCTTGAGAAAACTCTGCGATCGTCTGGCCCTCTTCTCGAGAGAAGAGGATCAGACATCTGTGCCAGGTGATTCAGGTCCCGTTCGCGCTGAGGCAGAGCAGAGACTAGAATCGTGGGCTTTCAGAGAAAGCTTGCTGAGGAGTGTGAGAGAGTTGTTATCTCTCACGTCCCTCGGAGGCTCGCGAGATTGAGCTGCCGGATGAGGATGTGTTGTCACTAACATCCGCTGATCGGCAGCGAGTGGACACATACCATGGCAGCGACACATACCATGGGTATGGGTCGGTGCCTCAATTGACGAGAAGTTCACTAACTATCTCGCGGGTCATGCCCTGAAGAAGGCTCCATGCCGCCATGCGTTCGGCATTTTAAAGTTGTCCGTTTAGGACATGCCATTTTTGCAATAAAGACATTTTAATTAAGGAGTGCCTCGGTTTTCAGATAATTCTTTCTCTACACCGTCTCTTAGATGTTCTATCTTGGACCGAAGAGCACCCAAATTAAACTCAAAAGGAATTGAGCACGCCATTCATCTTCAATCTATCTCGCGGGTCTCTCGTCAGCTGGAGAAGCACCGACACTAAGTGCTCAGGCCCTGCCTTTTAAACAAAAATCGCGCTTAAATGGCAGGGTATACAGATGGCGGGTCTGGCTGTCTTGCACACAATGGCTGTGTTGCAAGTATACCAGGCTTGTCTGCTGTAAGATTTGGACCAAGGTCAGGGTCTTTCCCCTGATGCAGTGGAAACGAGCCGCGCTGCGCCGCACTACAGATTTAGCTATCTCTGGGCCACCAAACAAACTGCCGCCATGATCGGACGAACTCGATGGCGGCGATGGTGGCCGGGGAGAGGCATCTGCGTTTGTACTTGGATGAGATCGGGGAGAAAGAAAAGCTTTTCTTCTCGATGCACCAGTGTCGCCTCCTGAACTTTCCCGGCACCTCCGTCGAGGCGGTGATGGGAAAGTTCAGAGAGGTGAAGGCGCACTCGGCTGCATTTAAATATAAAAAAACGCATAACACTGCGGTCCAAATCTGCACACTCCTCACACCAGGTGCTTCTTGCATCAGCCCTGATTCCTTCAGGTTGAAACCCTTCTTTTTTGTAGGTCTGGCGTCGGGTCTGACATGTAGCGTCATCGACGCAGTGTCTCGTTCCCTGTCCTCAGGGAACAGAGGTTACAGTCGTAACCTAGACGTTTTTACAAAGATATTGATCTCCCGTTAAAGCAGCACTAAGTAGGAATTCCGTTTTTGTCAAACAGCGACCCCTAGAGTCGCTGTGGAGTACTTGTACTGTCGTGAATAGCACTCACGCAGAGATGGCTCGAACTCACGGCCGGATCCCCTCCCCCTGTACACCGGTACCTGTTCAGTAGGATGGACGCTGTAACGAGTGGAAATAAGGTATGGCCCCTTTAAGAGCTGCGCGCGCCCTGTTTAGTATGTATTCTGTAATCTGTATTCTGTATTGTATGTGCTCCTCGAACACCACATGTATACGGCGCCGGGTTCTTTCTGTTTGATGCTCATTTTATCAGAATTTTATCAGATCTGTTTTTTGCCGTAAAGCAATTCGTTACCTCGCGAGACCTGATCTCACACGATACTTCCTAACACGGAGGCCGGCGGCCCGCTGGCCCAAAGTTGCAAGGGTGGTTTTGCGGCTCACAGGCACCAGGGGGGTGCGAGACGACCACCATTCAACACAAAATCAGTAATATAAACATTACAATGACTCCAAAGCTGTTCGGTTAAGGTAAAAAGTTACTTAGTTCACCTTTAATGAAACCTTCAGTTTTTTTTTTAAGCAGGTGGTCAGGTGTAGGACTGAATGCACAGGTCTGAGATGGCTGACCGTGTCAAAACTTAACAGAGACACTCACTCATATTAAAAATTAGTGGATTACAAGAACCAATAGACATAATCTAAAATCCTCCAGTCTTCTCTGAAAAAGCCTGCTTTTATACCCCAGGCATTCATTAAACCTGGGTCTGGGTTTGATTGATAGATTTAAATTAGATTAAACCAAGCAAACACAGTCACCATATGTTAAAGTTTTATTGCTGTCACACCCAAAATTAAAGCACACAATGGATAGTAATGAAGTATTCACAGAGAAATAAAGAAAAATTTGCACAGAGAAAAATCAAATGGCTTCTGCTTCAGCTTGTGCACATCAACAACAGATTTCATGCAATACATGACCTCTAATTTCCTCTCTGGGGTGTCAGTATTTGAAAGCATCTCAAAGCTTTCCGACTGTCCCATATCACTGCCTAATCATCACCATGGCACCAGCACGGCATGTTCCATCATTCGCTGATTTAATCAAATTCAGTGTGATATCTGGCAGAAACAACACCAGGAAACATGCGGTCTCTGTATAGATACAAATTAATCATCATTATAAGTCAGTCCTCAGAACCTGTTAGTCCCTTATTTTAACAGCTATAGGAAAATGTATTGGTAAATTTTATTTTTTTTGAAAGAAAGAAAAAGAAGATAAATATAAGCCCACCTATTTCGACAGCCCAGACTGTGAGCATGAGTGTCACCGAGTGGGTGTTAACAAGGGAGTGTGAGATTCCTCGTCCTCACTTGTGAAGTTTACACGCTGCAGTCTGATGTGACAGGCCTCCTTAATCACCTTATGGGTTGTACTACACCACATCAGTGTAAATACCATCCCACTCAGAAGATAACACCATTCAAAGACAGACACTGCAGAAATATTCTCGCAAATTAAGCTTGCATTTTATAAAATGTGTGCAATATACAATGGATATAAAAATTCTACACATGCACCCCTGTTGAAACGGATGGTTTTTGTGATGTAAATAATGAAACAAAGATAAATCATATGCAATGCCATTGAAAACCAAAGTGACACATTTCATTGATGCTTTGTTAGCTCTTTTTGGGCCCATAGCTGTTAAAATATGTCAGAATAATCTTAAAACCAGCTGAGATTTATTTGGAATTAGTATAAGTCACTTCAGATAAAGACAGGTATGAACAATTTCACATGAGCTTGATGATTAGGTCATTCTGAACCACACATAACCAATTATGAAAGGGTGTGCGCACTTATGCAGTTAGGTTATTTAAAGTTTTTTTTAATACATATTTATATATTTTTTCTCTGTTTTTTAGTGATATTACATATATTGTACTTTTAAGGTGCAAAATATCTTTCTGATATGATTTATCTTTGTTCCATTTTTCATCACAAAAAAACAATAACTTTATTTCCACTATATCACTTTGGGGGAAAAGTCAAATGAACAGTTATAGTGATTATTATTGATAGATGAAAATGGTTAAATGCTGTTCTGTCATGTCAACTCTCGGAGGATTTGGCTCTCTGTTCTTTCTTTTGATATATTGCATGTTCAGATATTCATACAATACAATTCTGGGATCCATTCTGTGATCCATGAAAAAAAAGTTTTACACCAGACACTCTTTTCCCAAATGGTGAAGCTTCATCTTCCTTCCAAAAGATGTCACTTTAGCTCTTTAAAGCTCCACTTTTCTCTGTGAGGGTTATTTAACTGCTGCTTGTAATAAATCATATTTTACCTTCAAACCAGGTGTTCTATCACAGCTTAATATAAATCAACAGGATTATTCTTAAGAGTGCTTTAGATAGTTTATGCAGTTGTTCTCATCTGAACAAAATGAATAGGACTACATAAAGAAAAAAAAAAAGAAAAAAAATACAAGTGGGGTCTCTTTAACAATTTATAGCCTAGAAAATGTAGACTTTTGCTAAAATGTCAGGTAATCTCACTTAATCTCCTCTTTCACTAGAGATCCAATCAAATTTCTGCAATCAAAAGTTAGAGATCTCAACATGTATTCAAACATTTCTCATCAAAATCTCTCTAGACCAATTATTTTATCTGCTATCCACTCCTATTATATATATCTATACTCTTATTGCATTTCAACAATTGTCTTTTTTTATTCAGAATTTATTTACAGTATTTATTTTAAATCTGAGACAAAGTTGATGCAGAACCCTGTAAAGCCTTACACATGAAATAATAATCAGAAGAAAATAAATTCTGAAAAGGAACCGTTTATTGAACAAATGTTCTAATCTAAACATTTTGAAAACTATTTAATACATCATGCTCATAGTATTATATAGAAAAACAATTGAGGAGGAAAAAACACCTACATTTGTATTATTATTCTTTATTAGTATTTAGAGTTAGTTTAGAGTTAGACAATAGATTGCATGGACACATGTGTTTAAGGGTCAGATTTTAGACACAAGGAGGGGAGATGGTAGAGTTATATATTTTGCTTAGAGATTTGTGTGCAATGCAACACACTGAGCGATGTTCCAATGATGATGATACATTAAATGTGTACAATTTGGCATGTTCTTTACAAGGAAAGGAATGTTTCAACTGATGCAAATGTACCACTAATGTATACACAGAGGGATAATGGATTGTACCATGTGTAAGCATGAGATATACGTTCCATTTTTAAACATAAGCAACATGTTTTTCTAGCTTACAAGGAAGTTGAAAGTCGCTCAGTGGTGTATATACACTCACCTAAAGGATTATTAGGAACACCATACTAATACTGTGTTTGACCCCCTTTCACCATCAGAACTGCCTTAATTCTACGTGGCATTGATTCAAAAAGGTGCTGAAAGCATTCTTTAGAAATGTTGGCCCATATTGTTAGGATAGCATCTTGCAGTTGATGGAGATTTGTGGGATGCACATCCAGGGCACGAAGCTCCCGTTCCCCCACATCCCAAAGATGCTCTATTGGGTTGAGATCTGGTGACTGTGGGGGCCATTTTAGTACAGTGAACTCATTGTCATGTTCAAGAAACCAATTTGAAATGATTCAAGCTTTGTGACATGGTACATTATCCTGCTGGAAGTTGCCATCAGAGGATGGGTACATGGTGGCCATAAAGGGATGGACATGGTCAGAAACAATGCTCAGGTAGGCCGTGGCATTTAAACGATGGCCAATTGGCACTAAGGGGCCTAAAGTGTGCCAAGAAAACATCCCCCACACCATTACACTACCACCACCAGCCTGCACAGTGGTAACAAGGCATGATGGATCCATGTTCTCATTCTGTTTACGCCAAATTCTGTCTCTACCATCTGAATGTCTCAACAGAAATCGAGACTCATCAGACCAGGCAACATTTTTCCAGTCTTCAACTGTCCAATTTTGGTGAGCTCTTGCAAATTGTAGCCTCTTTTTTTTTTATTTGTAGTGGAGATGAGTGGTACCCGCTGGGGTCTTCTGCTGTTGTAGCCCATCTGCCTCAAGGTTGTGCGTGTTGTGGCTTCACAAATGCTTTGCTGCATACCTCGGTTGTAACGAGTGGTTATTTCAGTCAAAGTTGCTCTTCTATCAGCTTGAATCAGTCGGCCCGTTCTCCTCTGACCTCTAGCATTAACAAGGCATTTTCGCCCACAGGACTGCCGCATACTGGATGTTTTTCCCTTTTCAGACCATTCTTTGTAAACCCTAGAAATGGTTGTGCGTGAAAATCCCAGTAACTGAGCAGATTGTGAAATACTCAGACCGGCCCGTCTGGCACCAACAATCATGCCACGCTCAAAATGGCTTAAATCACCTTTCTTTCCCATTCTGACATTCAGTTTGGAGTTCAGGAGATTGTCTTGACCAGGACCACACCCCTAAATTCATTGAAGCAACTGCCATGTGATTGGTTGATTAGATAATTGCATTAATGAGAAATTGAACAGGTGTTCCTAATAATCCTTTAGGTGAGTGTAAGCTCAATCTTACTGTCCTATGGCAGAGAAACACCGGGGACACATAGACCTGGCACGAATACAACATTTTCTCAAGTTTCTCTATGCTGACGAATAAAGATTTTTCTTGGTAAGATAACTGGTGTCCGGTTCCATGTATCAAATAATAACGGGGAAAACGGCTTAATTCCAAGTCTACACTCTCTATCTTCCAAACATATAAAACATATAAACAAAACATATAATGCAATGCAATATGCTAATGATGATTTAGAGATGAACAAATAAACGAAGCCTGATAGATCATATTTGATAAAAAAAATTTCTAAAAGATGATATATGGATAATTAAGTAACCCTAAGTTGCTTCAGTCCAGTAAGTCTTCATCTTGAAATATTATTAACAATATAAAAGTTATGATGTTACTTTATACAAAACAGTAAAGATCACACAGCAAAATGAATGTGTACAACAGGTTTTTCCGCAAAGTTTTGACCGTGATGATAATTTAGAGGCCTATCAAACATGATACGCGTTGAATGAAACATCTAAAACTACAAAGCAATCATAAGAGATTTAACTTCCCACAACAGAGTACAAAAATATATCTCATTAATTTAAGTTTTATATAGCTCAGGTACTATGTAGAAAGCTAATTAGCCTTACTATAAAAATCTCATGAATAATTGTGAAATCTTATGATTATTCTGGCCTCGCAGCACCATAATCAAATATTAATTTTCCACATATCAAGTACAAAGTTTGTGCATGTTATTTATTTTCATCTTCTGTGTATAATGACACACCTCACACTTGCATTTCAATTTGATAGCAACAGTTTGTTGAGTGTGAGTTTACGGAGAAATCCAGAGATTGTACAAGAGTAAAGCTAGAGGAAAAAACAGAGGCAAGCGAGCGCTCCGTACAGAAATAAACAAATCTCTTGTGAGTATGTACCTGCAGGATGTTTTTGTGCGCTGAGCCATGCCGAAACCAGCGAGCCCAGAGAGAGAGCGAGGAGGGAATAACACGTTTCAAACCAGGATTGTGCCTTTCTGACGCTTGACTGGTGGACAGTCTGACTGACAGCTTACCCTGGAGCATCTGCACAGTTATGCCTGTCATGCACCTTATGTTATGTGAATTCATGCCGGATTTGATCAAATTAGGATGTAGGGTATCAACTACATCCTAACATTTCTACCTGATGATTCAGGTAACATACTCACACTTGTACATTCATGCATATGCATGCGTAAGCACATAAATGTTCTCACACAAAACAAGCACGCATACCAGCAGATGTTCAGGAGTTGTGATTTAAATTCTGTGCTCAGACAAATCTATTAGCAAAGCATACTAAAAAGGGATAGAAAGTAATCTGTAGAATGCAAATATAATTGAGAAAACCTGCAGCCTGAATAAAATAAATTAGAGTTGGTACAAAGGTTAGCTGATTTGAATAATTCATTCCTATTAGCTTGCTGAACCAAAACAAACCCGTCCCTGATCTCTAGCGATAAAGCAAATTCATTCTGTCTAAAATGTCCTCCGCTTTTACAAATACTCCTTTATTCTTCTATACGCACTATTAATACTGTTTCTTTTCACTACACACTTCACATAAAACGACAAATCCATCCTCTGCCCTCACTATACTTCATTGCTAAAGCTGATTCGATTATTCACACATGGAGGATTAGTTTGTTTAAATTAACCCTTAATAGACTAACAGGAACGGCAATCCTCCAGAACTTCTGGCTTTGTGAAAGGTTCACTGTCAGACATCTTATCAGCACAATGGGCAAATAGCATTCAGTGATCTGACTGACCACATGACTGGATATCTAATTAATCGATGAGATTCCCTAGAGAGGCTATTAAAATCATTAGAAGGATGGATGTACGGATAGAGGCAAGTCTTAACCGCATTACAGTTACATATCACCTCGCCAAATGATTTCAGTTATTTCAAATGTCCTTACAGCCTACAACAGCAAACGAACCACAGCAAACAACACTGACCAAGCAAATAAATATAGTAAACAATAGGATAAATACGCCAACTTATTTCCATGTTGTTTGTGACAAAATTACGTGGGAACACTTTATTTTGATGCTCCCTTTTGAATATTATGTTGTCTATAATTAACTTTACAACTACATGTTAACTAACTTTCATTAGGGCATTAGTAGATTCTCTGCTTAATATCTGCTTACTCTTAATTTCGATGCTCCCCCAACAGACATTCTACGGACTATAAGTAACTTTGCAACTACATGTCAACTTATTCTAACCCGAACCCTACCAGTCTACTAATACTCTACTAACACTCTAATGAGAGTTAGTTGACATGTGGGTGCAACGTTAGTCAACAGAATGTGTTAAAGGGACCATCAAAGTAAAGAGAAAACTATTAAAATTGTATTGTGTACGGAAAGCACAAAAGTGTTGTCAGTTCTGCTCTAACGATTTTATCAGTAAAATAGTTTAACAACTTAAAAGCTACTTGACATTTCTCACTAGAGAGGTAATAACAGCGCTGTTCTTGGAGTAGATGAACTTACAGTGGAGACACTCTTGCTGAACACTGTTGAGAGACACAGCTGGGTTTCCATCCAAACGTGAAGCGAATATTTTCAAAGTTCGCAAAAAACAACAAAAGAAAACAAAAACAAAGGTTCACCTAAATACTCAATGAATAAGAAAACAGTAAACGAGAGGCATCTGAACTCTTCTCGGCTTTATTAAGCATCTCACACACGAGACAGGACAACCCTGAAAAACCTGCGACACTCCAGTGCAAAAGTGCGCATGACCCTTGCCTATCTACGGCAAGTCCGAAAGGGAAAATGCATTGCACAAACACATACAACGAGTTCCAATACATGCAGAATAAATGCATCATAACAGAATCAAACATAAATGTATAACATGTCTGTTACAACACCATCAGCGGAAACAGCCGATTAGTCACGTGAATTTAATGTTCGCTACGTGAGAATTTATTCGGCAAATGCATTTCCATCTCCCATTATTCTCATTGACTCTTTTTCAACAAAAAAAACCCCACCTCAAGCGAGCATAAAAAAACGTTTTTTTTTGCGATTAAGGGATTTTTTTTTTCAATTTGGCCGTTTCCACTACTCGTTTCTGATACGACACTTCAAAATGCGCATAAAAACACGGTGATGGAAACATAGCTGCTGTCATGGAATGGCTGTGTATAATCAAATACAGGCATGAAGAAGAACTTTGAAATAATCTTTAATGAAGGACTCTCAGGAGAAGCACTTGCACACGTGGCATCCAACAACAAAGACCGTCAGAGACTGGGTGAAAACTCAGGACTTAAAGGGGTGGTATAATGCCCTTTTCACGAGAATAAGTCTTTGATGTCCCCAGAGTGTGTATATGAAGTTTTAGCTCAAAATACCCAACAGATATTTTTATATAGCATGTTAAAATTGTCACTTTTTGAGGGTGAGCAAAAATGCACAGTTTTTGTGTCTGTCCCTTTAAATGCAAATGAGCTTCAAGAGCGCCTGTGTGTTAGCAGCTCCGATTACCTCACACACACATGCACTGAAAATTTCAAAAACTTTTAGCCTTTTATGTTAAAACCGGAGTCAGACAGTGATGGAGAGACTCAAGAGGAAGTGACAACGTGTAGAATGCAACAGGACATTTCTGAATGGTTAGTTGATGAATTTATGTAGCTTATGTGTAGTTATCTTCTTGTCATTGATTAGCATATTCTGTCAAGGTAATCTATAAATCGCGTCCCCGTGGGCGGGGTTTATGTAAATTTTAGGGTTTGTGATGCCCAGGAGGCTGACGAAGGGACGGAGAAGGGGTTGGCCAAGGTGGCTTAGGTGGGACAGGAAGCCTACTGGGTGGTACCGGCAATACAGGGAGCCAGCAAGGTGCAGGCAGCTCTGGGACGGCCTCCTTGGCTGTGGACGGGTAGCCAGATGTTGAAAGAAATACACTTCTTTTGGAAGAAAGGGGTAAAGGAGTTTTGATTAGAGCCAGATACACTCAGTTTAATTAAATGGAAGCCTTATACAGCTTTTTTTGTAATAGAAAAAAAGTCCAGAGACAAGTACTTTCCAATGGTCAAGAAAAAACTGATCAACAGGAAATGAATGCTATTGCTTTGCCATTTTTTTGGTTGAAAAATTGTATCAAGCAGAATCGTGTGAAGAATCAGCTGTAAATGAGTTCTTATGTGATCTTCCTCAGACTTTTAGAGCAAGATAAAACAGATTTAGAGGGTACTCTTAATTTTTCTGAGATTTCAAAAGCTGTTTTAGAGTTGAATCCTGGGAAGTCTCTGGAATAGATGGTCTGACAGCAGAGTTTTATAAATGCTCTTGGTATTTGATGGGACATGATTTTTATGAAGTTTTATTAGAATGTATTGATCAGGGGATTCTTGCTCTGAGCTGCCGAAGAGCTGTCTTGACACTAATCCCAAGAAAGGAGACCTGGGGTTTTAAAAAAAATTGGTGCCTTTTATTGCTTTTAACTGGATTTGAAGATATTGTCAAAGGCTATAACAAATAGATTAAAGCAATTAATATCAAGTGTTATTCATGAAGATCAAACCTATTGTATTCCCAAAACAAACAATTTTTTATAATCTTTGTTTGGTAAGAGATTTGATATATATTGGAAAAAAGATGCTTTGGACATAGGGTTTCTTTCTTTTGACTAAGAAAAAGCCTTTGATAGGGTAAATCATGTATATCTTTTTAAGACTTTAAAGGATTTTGGTTTTGGGTAAAAAAACTGAAACAAAAGCTAAATTAGCTATAATATAAAATTATAATTTTCACTGAAAGGAGCTATTATGTAGAATTCCGAAACCATTGTTATTAGCAATACCGTTGGCCGTTAAAGCAACACCAAGTAACTTTTCCTCTTCGGTCGCCCTAGAGGTTGGAAGCGGAATTGTCCATTACCGCTGTGGTAAATAATTTAGCGTACCGCAGCCTACTGTCGCACGCACGCTCGTTGTTTATCCAGCACCGGCTTTGGAATGAACGATGTCCACAGACAAGATGTTGCATGATTTCATGAAAGTATGATGTATTGCGACATCAGAAACGAAGAAAAACAAAATAATGACTATTGTAACGCTTGACGTAAAGCAAGTCAAATTTGCAGTTTTCTTATGTCTCATTAGAACTACAGAAACGCGACCCGATCTGGCAATCTTACATAGCGTGGTTATAGTAGATATAGGACCGCAAAGCGAATCCAGAAGTGCCTTTCACCCTGTTACGACGTAATGAACCACTGAAACGATTTTGGAAACATTATTTTAAGGTAAAAAATCTTACTTAGTGTTGCTTTAAGTGAACAGTATACTCAAAACACTATGCAACAATTAAACAGAACTCGAATGTTAGACACACAGACAAATCATTGACAGCAAGTCAAACAAGCGCAACAAACAAAAGTGAGCAAACAGCTGTTGACATGGAAGTGATCACGGGCATTTGAATGAAGTGGTGAGATGTGATTAGATGAGGTGAACCGAAACGTCATCATCCTTCATTAAGATTGACAGGTGGTAGATTGATTCAACAAAGACCTGAAACACACACACCACAACAACAACACCAAACTACACACATCTCCATATTGCAACACTTTGAATACGTACGAGTACGTAACACTTCCCCCCTAAAAGATTTCAATTAATTTTAAAGACAAGACATTGAAACGTAGACACAACCAAAAAAAAAAAATATATATATATTGTATTTTAGTTACTTATTATGCTCTCGACAAGGCGTCAGCAACAACATTTTAAGAACCCTTCTTATGCTTAATGTTGAGGTTGTAATTTTGCATAAACAACGACCAACGCATGAGTCGTTGGTTATGATTATACATCTTCGACAAAAATACTAACGGGTTATGATCAGTATATACCGTAACAGGTAAAGCAGAAGAACCGACATAAACCTCAAAGAACTCCAATGCTAGAAGAAGTCCAAGGGCTTCCTTCTCTATTGTAGAGTAATTTATCTGATGCTTGTTAAATTTTCGCGAAAAATAACAAACTGGTAAGCATTACAATTTGGCACTCCTGATAATACAATATTGACAAGCCGCTGAACTGTTGCCGGAGCGTTCCGCAATCCGAACGCCATTACCTTGTATTGCAGAAAATTATCAGGAGATACGAAAGCAGATATTTCTGCAGCGCGTGGTGTAAGAGGGACTTGCCAGTAACCTTTAAGTAGATCTAATTTGGTTACGAATTTTGCGGAGCCCAAGTTGTCTATACAGTCCTCCATCCTAGGTAGAGGATAACTGTCCGGAACAGTAACAGAGTTTACCTTTCTATAGTCTGTACAGAATCGAAATGTACCATCTGGTTTTGAGACAAGAAGACACGGTGAACTCCATGGGCTGAAACTGGGTTCAGCTAGATCGTTCTTTAGTAAATACTCAACTTCTGTTTTCATCACTGATCGTTTCGTACTATTAACTCGATAAGCGTGTTGTTTGAATGGAAAATCACATGTGATCTGAATGTCATGTTGTAATACAGTCGTTTGGGATGGAATATCACCAAACAGCATAGGGAAATCACGAATTACTTTTAAAACATCCTGCATCTGGGCTTTGGACAAATCAGATAGAAACGATGGTAATGACTGTAGTATTTCAGAATTAGACAGTCTGGCACACCCATGAGAATTACGAAGGGAAACGCCATCATCAACAAACGACTCACCAGCAGATGGCGATATCACCTCGCAATCCTCGGCAGTGGGTGCTGAAACAACTGCAACAGACGTAGCAACAGAAATAGAATTCAGATTATCTATTTCCTCAATTCTCTCAGATGATTTTCTGGAACGATACAACTTTAACATATTTACATGACATGTCCGAAATTTCCGTTTACGATCTGGAGTATGCACAACATAATCTGTCTCACTCAACTTTTTAGATACCACGTATGGACCAAAAAATCGAGCAGACAGAGCAGAACCAGGAATTGGCAAAAGTATCAATACTTTGTCTTCAGGTTTAATCTCACGAGTAACAGACTTTGTCGAAATGCTTTTTCATACTCCTCTGAGCTACAGCCAGATGTTCTTTTGCAAACGTACAGGCAGTATGCAAGCGCTCTCTGAATCGGCAAACATAATCCAGTATATTTTCCTTAGTTGCGGCATCCTCACGCAACATTCCCTCTTTTAAAACTTTGAGTGGACCACGCAGGGTATGTCCAAACACTAGATCCGCAGGACTAAAACTAAGAGACTCTTGAACTGTTTCGCGAACACCAAATAAGACTAACGGGACTCCCTCATCCCACTCTTTACCGGAGCTTAAACAGTATTTGCGCAGGATTGATTTTAACGTTTGGTGAAAACGTTCAACTGCCCCTTGGCTTTCGGGATGGTACGGACTCAAAACTCTGTGCGATATTTCCAAGGTTTTTAACACCTGTCTGAACAGTCTGGAGAGAAAATTCGTTCCCTGATCCGTCTGTACAATTTTTGGCAATCCAAATGTGGAAAAGAATTTAATCAATGCCTTTACAATTGTAACAGAAGTAATTTTTCTCAGTGGAATTGCTTCTTGATTTCGTGTTGCGGAGCACATAATTGTTAGTAAAAACTGATTTCCTGACTTGGTCTTTGGTAGAGGGCCGACACAATCTAAAGGACATGCTCGAAAGGCTCTCCAATTACAGTGATCGGAATCAATGGAGCTGGTGGGATCTTTTGATTTGGTTTTCCCGTTACCTGACACACATGACAATTGTTACAATACTGACAGACATCTTTCTTCAGACCAGGCCAAAAGAAATGTTTCAATATACGATTATATGTTTTCGTAATTCCTAGATGACCTGACATCGGATGATCATGAGCCAAACTTAAGACTTGCTGTCTGTAAGCAGTGGGTAACACAATTTGACAGGTAACATCCCACTCACTCTCCATACCAGCGACAGGTCTCCACTTACGTAACAGTAACTCATCGTCGATCACATATTCAGCTTTACTATCCTTTATAGATTTTGGATGCTCAGCAGCAGAAAACAACTTAGTCAAAGAAGGATCATCTCGCTGTGATGCTACCATCCGTTCACATTTTATTGGTACTGTCATCACTTCTAAGTCAGTCACACCTTCATCAACCCTTTGATCTGGTTTCACAACCTTAGAACACTGCAACTCGGATGAAGAGTTCTCTTCAGCAAAGAGTGGCATCATGAATGAATCATTCAACGTAATGTTGTTGCCTATTCTTCGCTTTTGCGCGCGCGTCACAACATTTGCAGGAAACACATCCGGAAATGTATCAGCAATATCATTAGAGTTAACAAAGTCAGGCTTGTCAACCACTTCTACAACGGGTGTCACCTTTCCTCCAGCCAAATCATTGCCAAGAATAAACGTAACCCCTTTCACAGGAAGGGAGGAACGTACTGCAACCTTAACAAATACTGAAATCAACTCGCACTGTAAATGAACACGATGTAGCGGAACCTTTATAATATCCATTCCAATACCCTGAATTAGTACACTTGAACCACACGATGTCCGTTCTGACAATGGAAGGACCTCGGATACAATAAATGACTGAATTGCCCCAGTGTCTCGTAAAATCTGGATCTCTTTTTGCTCCTCAGGTCTACCATTTATTGACAGTAAACCTTTCATCACAAATGGTTTAAATCTTTCATCAAACTCATTCGTTTCTGACACATGATCAGAGCGCACGGGCACTGTTCTCACAAAACCAACTGGTTTTGGTGGTCCAGATTGTTTTCGTTGTAAAGTTAAACAATCGGCAATTACGTGTCCTGTTTTATGACAATAAAAACATTCTCTTGTTTCTTTATGCTGTGATGTATTAACCTTAACACAGGGACTCAAATTTTGTGGTGTAGGCAAAGACAGCGATTTGTCAAACCGAGTCGAAACGAATACACTCTTGTGGGTTAAAACAAATTAATCGGCCAAAACTGCAACTGAGACAAATTCGTTACCTTTTGTTCGTTTAAATAAGTAACCACACGTTCAGGTAAGCAATTCTTGAAGTCTTCCAAAAGCATCAAATCCCTTAGAGAATTAAAATCTTTCGTCTTATTCGCGGCCAACCACTTATCGAAAAGAATTCCTTTCTCACGGGCAAATTCTACGAACGTTTGTTGTGCTGTTTTCTTCTGGCTTCGAAACCGCTGTCGATAAGCTTCGGGCACAAGCTCATACGCGCGGAGAATAGCGTTCTTCACCGTCTCATAGTGCAAGCTATCCTCTACCGGCAGTGCTGAAATAACCGCCTGAGCTTTTCCGACCAATCTACATTGTAATAAAAGAGACCATACCTCTTTCGGCCATTTAAGTGCGGATGCTAGACGTTCAAACGCTGAAAAATAGGTATCCACCTCGGTTTCTCTGAAGTGAGGCACCAAAGATATGTGCTTACTAACATCAAAGACAGCTGTTGAAACATCACTTGCAACATGAGAGGTAACCACAGGATTAGACATAACCGAGTCAGAGACAACTTTCCTTGACTCCAACTCAAGTTTTCTCAAATTGACCTGTGTTTCAGCCTCAATCTCTAAACCGCGTATCTTGAGACGCATCTCCATGTCGGCCTTACGGGTCTCTGCCCGCTCCTGTGCTTCCATCTGTATTCGGGCGAGTCGGACCTTAAGTCGCACATCGCCACCGGAAAGCGGAGAAAAGGGAGAAAAGGGCGGCATGGCAGCCTTAGTCTCGGCCCTGACCTCCACCTCGGAAGCCTCGCTCAGCACCTTCTCATGTACCAGGGCTTTTTGAACACGTCTCCACTGCCGACCGGCCAGTCTCCACACCATCCGCATCTGTTAACTCAAGCACATAAAGTTCAACCAGCCTTTGATGAATAGCAGCTTTAATTGTTGCCTTTAATGCTTGTCTCACCACAGAGATTCCATAGTGGTCAGCGATTTTTAACAAATCATCCTTTCTGCACTTGTTAAATGTGTCTAATGTTGGTGTATCAATAAACGACTGCAAATCAAAATCAAATGTACTCATGATTTCAACTTTAACGTCCCTGTCACTATATCCGTTTATAATGTACACAAGCGTTTCCTTGCAAAATCCCGCATAAAGATATACACACACTATAATTATCAATAACCGGGAAAAATCCAACTGTTTGGATCCCGGACGAGCCCCCATAAATGTTACGTCCCTATTTAAGATATCTAGGGAAATAAGGGCATAACACTTTTTAAAAATTGTGTGTGTACCTCAATGTACAGGACAGAGCAAGAAGCCGACCTCAGAACTCAGCTCAAAAGGATTTATTAATCCACAGTGCCGTGAGTGAAGAAAATAATATTTACAATATATATAAACAATGAATACGAACAATAACAAAATAACGACTTTAAACACAAACAAAAACACAAGGTGGGAAGGCGAGCACGAGAGATGCCAAAATCAAAGAAATCAATAAAACAAAACAAACTAGCTAAAAGGTTAAGCTAAACTAACTACCAAACGAAAAATGTAGAAAAGAAATCTTCGGCGTCAAGACGCTCTAACTAAACTACACTAACTAAATAACAAAACTTAGAAAGTGGGCACTCTCCTAAACTAGTGTGTCTAACATAATCCAAAACATTCTAAGTGCAAAGTGTATGTCGCGCGACCAACTAACCTGCTCTCTTCCCAGCTTTACACACTCCGTGTAAACTGAACAGTATACTCAAAACACTATGCAACAATTAAACAGAACTCGAATGTAAGACACACAGACAAATCATTGACAGCAAGTCAAACAAGCGCAACAAACAAAAGTGAGCAAACAGCTGTTGACATGGAAGTGATCACGGGCATTTGAATGAAGTGGTGAGATGTGATTGGATGAGGTGAACCGAAACGTCATCATCCTTCATTAAGATTGACAGGTGGTAGATTGATTCAACGAAGACCTGAAACACACACACACCACAACAACAACACCAAACTACACACATCTCCATATTGCAACACTTTGAATACGTACGAGTACGTAACATTTGCTTTTAGACATACTGAACAAAACGGGTTTAAATCAGAAACCGAGATTTCCTATTAGACCAATACAAGAATGCACTTCTGTCAAAGATACAACACAAATTATTATTATTATTTTTTTTTTGTGGTATTAAAAAAGTGGCTTAAAGAGCCTTTAATATGTCTGTTTTTCTTTTCTGAAGTGACAAAATAAATCTAGGTTCTGGACATCTGGATGGAAGATTGAGCAGTTGATGAATAAACAAACGTTCAAAGCAAAATACAGAAACAGATATGTGTGGATGAGGACAGAATCCATCAAGCTTTAGAGCTCTGTTTCTGTGTGAGGTTGTGACCTGCGCACTGACTCGATATGTTTAACATTCAGTCAGCAGAAAAGTGGTATGGCTGGACAGCATTTAGTGGGCTAAATAAATTGTGTGGGGGATCTGGGACCAAGTTATTGCTGGGCAGCGAGGCTTATTGCATATATATATGCACATACACTCTCAGTGATTGGCTCTCCTGTGCACATCCCTTCATATTGATTGATTCCTTGAGCTTAATCAGTACGTAAATTCTTGGTAAATTAAAATATTTTTTTATGTGCTGTTCAGTGTAATTATCCAAGCTTATGTCAACAGCAATATTTCTACTGCATTTTATTACTCACATCTGTCTTATTCACTAATGTATTTGTGCAGGCACTTGGTGGATTGTGGACTGCGCAGGTTTGTTAAAAACAAAACACACACATCGGTAGAACTTAATTTCGATGGTCCACTTTCGACATATATCTATAAATTACTTTGCATCTACATGCCATCTAACTATCATGAAAGTATTAGTAGACTGTTTGCTTAATATCTGCAAACACTTTATTGTGATACTCCCATCAGATATTCTACTGACTATAAGTAACTTTGCAACATGTCAACTTATTCTACTAACCCGAACCCCTTACCTAACTCTAACCTAACAGTTTCCTGCAGTTTAATTTAATTTGACATTTTTTAATAATTTAAAATGTATTTAACATTTTCAAATTGACACAACAGGGTGGACATGTCATGTTTTACGCTATTACATAATTCTTCTAAAAATTAGGAAATTAGGTTAAATTTTATGGCTAATACTTAACATTACGACATGACATCAAATTTTGCATAACATTTAAAACCAACTGAAACCACACATAACCAAAAATCAAAACCTTTTACACAGAAAAAAACATTAAATGTTTTATTTTTCATATTTTAAAAATAAATATGTATTTATTTTACATTATTATAATATATAACTGAATAACTATGTTATTATTAAACTGTAATAACTAAGCGGACTGAATAATTAAATAACTAAGTGACCCTATAAGTCTTATTTCAGATCAACAAAAATAATATGCATTAGCATGACCTGGGGTAGTGTCACACAACAGATGAGAACAGACAGGTGATCGGATAAACAAAGTTTATTAATAGGATGCAGGGAACAAACACTGGTCGATGGAAGGGTCAATGTGAAGTTCAAGCAGTTGCACTGTGACTTGGATGGAATATGATGATCACAGGTGCAGGTGGTTGAAGGATGGTACAGGCTGAAAACACAACGGCTCAGGATCAGACACGTAGTGTGATCAGATCAAGACAGAAGACTGAAGACTGAAGACATAAGACATAAGACTGAAGACTGAAGACTGAAGACTGAAGACAGAAGACAGAAGACTGAAGACAGAAGACAGAAGACAGAAGACTGAAGACAGAAGACTGAAGACAGAAGACAGAAGACAGAAGACTGAAGACTGAAGACTGAAGACTGAAGACAGAAGACAGAAGACAGAAGACTGAAGACTGAAGACTGAAGACAGAAGACTGAAGACTGAAGACAGAAGACAGAAGACTGAAGACTGAAGACTTTAGATAAAAATCAGTCTACAGCCTTTCCTAGACAACCTTGGAAGGTTCCGAAGACGGGTAGTCAGGCAGGTAAAGCCTAGTTCACACTACATGATTTTAAGCCCGATTTGCAAATCGTTGAGCTCGACCGACAGGTCAGGGTGTTATCTCGTGCAAATCGCGGGGGATTAACAGGGGATGAACGCTCGCCAATCTGTTAGTAAAAAGCCAACAACGCATCAAAGACGCTCTCAGACGCGTCGCCGAGCCCAGAAAAATATCTAGCATGCTAGATATCCAGAGCTGTCGCACGACTCAACCTCACGTGATGTCATGAGCTACAGCCAATCAGAGCAAGGCATGGGTTGAGGCAGGGGCGAAAATTTCATCAAAATGTTGGGGGGGACAATAAACATAACAATTCTCAAGAGCAATTTTTGAAGGGGTCACCAATAATACAGGCAAAATTGTACTTGCAAGGATATGTGTACACCGAGGAAAGCCTTACTACTATTATTAGTGTAGCATGGAGACCGTTCCATTATCCTTCTTCTCAAAGTTTCTTTCTGGTTTAATGAAAAAGCTGACTAAATTGACCAAAAAAATTCTTCAAAACCATAATTTCTTTTGTAAATAAGTTGTTTTGTGTAAACAACTTATTTACAAAAAAAGTATGGTTTGGAAGAATTTTTAGCCGGGTTTTCGCCTGGAAGGCTCTATAGAAATCTGGCACCCTAGAAGTTAAACTGAGAGAGCGTGCTTTCACACTTCACAGACACCAGAATGAATGCGTTCACAGTAACGTTCATCAGGCATTAATACAGCACGTTCAGTTCACATTTGGCCAAAATATGAACGAGTTCATGAACTATCGTTCAATGAACGCGTTCAGGCACAACACTAATTAAATGATATAAACCGACTTAATCACAGTGAAAGCGTTAAAATCTAAATGCGCACCCGGAGTCCCGGACTATAGTCTAATCTACAAGACTAACGTTACATCACGTATATGCGTACACTCTATGGGTGTGGGTGTGTGTGTGGGGATATACTGTATTAAACAAGCTATAGGTAAACGTTATAATCGCTAACATAGACTACATCAGTGACAAAAGTACATTAGTAGTACATTTCCTTGGCAATCATATATTTGTTTTTTACATGATTTATTAATGACTCAGCATCATCTATATTAAAGAGAAAATAATCACTTCATCCGATGTTTAAAGTGAATAAAATAACATTGACTTACTGGAGTTTGTAAGATACTGGAGACAATAAAGACAGCGAGTGTGACTGCACGATAACTGTTTTTACTGAAGAACACAGAACTCTCTGTTGCTGGTGTTTTACACAAAAGGGAACTCACCCAGCCAACGTAACAGCGCGCTCTAGCGGCAGCACAATACATTACATCTCCCCTTCTTCAGCTTATTTATGGGGATCCCATAGATAGCAGACTAAATAACTGAAGGTTTCTCAAGCAAATTTAAAGGCAAAAATAAGCAATCCTCAAGGTACCTTCCAACTTATTAATGACATTATACAAGGGCACCACACTTGACATATTTCTTTAGCTATTCAGGAGCAACTTGAGATCATTACCAACAATTGAAATCTATCAACAAACAGTAGGCCAACTGGATTGCTTCACTACTGGACTCATCTGACTCCTGACAGGTACCAACTACAAATTCAGTCTTTCAGGGGGTTTAACCACTCTGCCATGCTTAGTGGTGTAGGGCCGAGCGGGCTGTGGTTGACCCACATTCAGGGGTTCCTTGGCAGGTGATGCTGTTGTCCCAACTAGGGGAGGAATCAGTTCGTCTTCTTCTGGAAGGACATCGGGAAACTCCTCCCAAGGCTCATCTTGCATGAGGTGACGGGACTGATTCGCTCTTGCAGTGCTTTTGCGAAGGTGCTGAGAGTTCCGGCGGAACTCCGTGCCACCAGAGTTTACGATGTAAGACCTGGGTGTGCTGCTATGTTGCTGGACGACAACAGCTGGAGACCACTTGGAGTGGCCGGGGTAGGGCTGCATTCTGACTTCTTCACCTGGCACCAGCGCAGGGCGAGTATGCATCGTCCTGCCTTTGTCGTAGTAGTACTTCTGGGAAGCTTTGGACCTATTGAGCAGGTGTCTGACTTTCAAAGAGTTGTAGGCCTTTGGGGCAAGCAGTTGTTGAGCTGCAGGGAGTTTGTTTCTGGGTCTTCTGCCCATGAGCAGCTGCGCTGGGGACAACTCTACTGTCTCTAGCGGGGTTGTTCTGTAGTCCAGCAATGCCAAATGTCTGTCTGGAGCTTTGTTCCAAAGTCTTTTCACTGTTTGTACTGCACGCTCGGCCTCTCCATTTGAGTGAGGTGTGTGAGGTGATGATGTGAGATGTGATATGCCATAGCTCTCACAAAAGTCTCTGAACTCCTCTGACGCATACTGGGGCCCATTGTCTGTTCGTAGGACAGTAGGAATCCCATGACGACTGAACTGTGATTTCAGTATTTCAATGGCAGTACGGCTTCGCTGATCTTTAAGCTCGTCCACTTCAATGTATTTTGAAAAGTAATCCACGAGAAGAATGAAGTGCTTGCCATCAAATTCAAAGATATCTGAGGCCACTAGCTCAAATGGCAGTTCTGGGGTTTCAGTTGGCTTTAGAGGCAATCTTGGTAGTTTGTTTTGGAACTCGGCACATTTGCTGCAACTCTTCACTACCTCCTCTATCTCTGCACTCATGCCCGGCCAGTAGAGCACTTCACGTGCTCTCTGCTTGCTTTTCACAATCCCTAAATGAGACTGGTGTATGAGTTTTAACATGTGCTGTCTCATAGTGGGCGGTATAACTATACGTAGCCCTTTGTACACTATTCCATCACATATGGTCAGTTGACTTTTTGAGTCCCAATATGGCTGAACAGTAGTTGGGGCATCTCTCCTGTGCTCCGGCCAGCCTTGCTGGATGATGTGTTGTAAGGAGCTCAGTTCTTTTTTTGTGCATTCCTGTAGCTCAGCATACTTCTCTTCGCTTACAGCCACATAGTTCAACATGGATACACACTCCATATGTTCCAATTCTGGAGTATTGTGTGACAGTTGCGCCCTGGATAGTGTGTCAGGCAGCTCCATATCCTTTCCTTTCCTGTACCGGACAGTCAAATCATACCATTGGATGCGCAGGCGCATTCTCTGTATACGCATGGGTGTGGAAAGCAGTGATTTCTTAAAAATGTCCTCCAGTGGTTTGTGGTCATTATACACAGTGACTGACTTTCCAAAGATATAGTGATGAAATTTTGTGCATGCATGGACGATAGAAAGCATCTCCTTTTCTATCTGTGCATAGCGGGTCTCAGCGTCGGTCAGAGACCTGGAGGAGAATGCAACAGGGTGATTATCCTGCAAAAGCACAGCACCTAATCCACTACTGCTTGCATCACAGAAAATTTCAACTGGCTCTGATGGGTCGTAGTACTTCAGTACAGGGGGGTGTGAACACAGTTCTTTGAGCCTTGCAAAAGCTATTTTCTGAGCCGGTTGCCACGCAAACTCCACATTGCTTTTCAGGAGCTGCCGCAGCGGCGCATCTTCCTCGCTGAGATTTGGTATGAATTTTGACAGATAAGTCACAAACCCCAAAAAACCGCGAACTCCTTCCTTGTCAACGGGTTCCGGCATGCCCCTGACTGCTTGGACCTTGGCTGGGTCAGGCTTCAGACCGTCTGCAGTCAGTAAATGGCCAATATATGGAACTTGGCTCTGCCGAATGTGACACTTATTGAAATTAAGCTTTAGGTTGTAGCTTGTTGCTCTCTCGATGACTTTGTGTAGGATTTCATCGTGCATCTTCACAGTGGGGGCCGCAATCAAGATGTCATCCATAATGGCCACTGCTCCCATAATGCCCTCTAGCATGCCATCCATGATCCGCTGATAGATCTCGGGGGCACATTTTATTCCAAACGGTAGCCTCAACCACCTAAACCTACCAATGGGTGTGTTGAAGGTTGTAAGGAATGATGATTCTTCATCTAACTCAATCTGGAGGAATCCCGACTTGGCATCGAGGACTGAGAATATTCGTGCTCCAGGCATAGATGACACGACTTCTTCAACGGTGCGCATGGGGTAATGTTCTCTTTTGATTACCTTATTTAAATCGCTGGGGTCTATGCAAATTCTTAGCTTGTCTCCCCGAGAGACCGCCACCATTGAACTGACCCACTCAGCGGGCTGCTCTACTTTTTTTATATAGCCATTTTCCTCCATTTCATGCAGTTTCTGGACAATCTGTCCCTTGAGTGCAGCTGGCTGTCTGCGCACGGGGTGGACAACACCTTTAGCATTGGGCTCTGTTTTGATTGTGTACCTCCCTGGTAGAGTCCCTGTGGTGCGTATTAGCTCAGGAAAGTCACGAAGGCCTTGAGGAACAATGTCTTGTTCGAGAATGCCCTCCACAGGCGAGTCAGCCTCAGCTTCAGCAGCATTTTGTATGGAGTTTAACCTTGCTATCAAACCTAAAGCTTCAGCCGTGGCTCCGCTGAGCACACTTTCCTGTGCAATATCCACAATTTCAAACTCTGCATCAGTGGCACACTGTTTGTAGTGCACTGATAAATCTACGGCAGCGACTGGTTTGAGCTTATGATTCGAGTAGGAGCGCAACAGCTTGTTAGAACGCTTCAATTCACCAGTGTGCACGAGTTGCTGGTAGCTGTCAAGAGTCAAAGTGTTACACTTGGCACCAGTATCTATTTTGAACTGGACTCTCTGTGAAAGTATCATCAAATGCACAGTCCATTTGTCCACAGTTAATGCAGCTGCCGGAAGCACAACGTCTGTTAGGCTAATGTTCAGTATTTCATCATCAGTCTCCTCCAGCGCCTCTACATTCAGTGTGTGGACAGCACGTTTACGGCACACTGCCATCCAGTGGTTGGGTCTGTGGCAGTAAGAGCACGTTGAGCCCTTGGCTGGGCACGTGCCGTCGTTCCATTTGTGATCAGGATGTTTACCGCAGCTAGCACAGAAAGCTGAGGGCTTTGACTGAGTGAACTTGCGATCTGAATAGCGAATTTTCCTGCTTTGGCCAGAAGGCTTAGGTTGAAAACTTTCTGCTACAGTGGACACCTGAGAGCATGTAACATCATCTCGGACTATTTTCAATTGTTTCTGAGACATCTCATATTGCTGAGGGATTTCAATGGCTTTGGCTAGCGTTAATTCCTCTCCTTTGTCTAGAAGTCTTTCTTGCACTCGTTTTTCACGCACGCCCGCGATAATCGCGTCAATCAACATGTCGTCAGGGTCGGCATATGCGCAATCCATTAACAGTAGCCGTAAATCTTTAACGAAATTGTTGAAGCTCTCACTTACGTCTTGTTTCCTCTGCTTGAAACGATGGCGTGCTATCCTCTTGTTCTTCCTTGGTCTAATATACTTCTCAAACTTTTCTAGCACTTTTTCGGGATCCTCTTTCTCACCTTCAGCCCAGGTGAGCGTTTTGTAAATTTCTCTGCCTTGTCCGCCTATCCACGTACCCAGCCAGCCGGCTTGCTGCTTTGCAGTTAGTTCGGATAGTGGTCCATCAAAAACGAACGTAACGTGGCTCCGAAAACGATCAAATTCCTGATATAAATCCGCAGCCTCCCAGTCAATCTTCGGGTGCTCAAACTGTGGGGTAGCCATGCTACACTTCTGACACCATGTAAGATACTGGAGACAATAAAGACAGCGAGTGTGACTGCACGATAACTGTTTTTACTGAAGAACACAGAACTCTCTGTTGCTGGTGTTTTACACAAAAGGGAACTCACCCAGCCAACGTAACAGCGCGCTCTAGCGGCAGCACAATACATTACAGAGTTCCACAACTACTCAAAAACATAGTTCATCTCTCCCGCCACCGGAATGTGTGTGTGTTGGTGCTCGGTGGTGAGGTAAAAGGGGCGGAGGCAGTGGACCAAAGCACTGTGAGGCAAGGGAGGGGGGACTCAAAATGTTTAAAACGTTTTTTTTTTTTGTTGCCCCGTTTGCATTTGTATTATTTTATTTCTTAAACAATTATTTTAAGAATATATCATTATTTTATTTACAACACATATATTTTAATGATATTTTAGGGGGGACAACCCTCAGATAGGGGGGGTCCTGACCCCCCCGACCCCCCCGCGATTTCCGCCTATGGGTTGAGGTCAGTATTCTTCGCTGGGTATTGGCGCGCGTGCTGTTTCGCGTCATTTCCGGTTCGTTTTATCGCGTGATTTTTCGTGACAAAACTTGGTTTGTAGACAAGATAGAATCGTTGGGTGACAGAGTTGTTGTCAACTCGTGTAGTGCGTTACCCCCTGTTGCGGATCAATCACGTTGTGTCGTGTGGTGTGAACATCTCAACAACTTGAACACTCCTGATTTCACAGAGAGCAAGTCATGTAGTGTGACCCGCTCAGTTCAGCCCGACGTAGTGTGAACTAGGCTTAAATCTCAGCCTGGTAACGGGAGTTGTAGCAAGAGATGAGTCTGTACGTGGTTAGACGAGACCAGACAATGGTGTGCAGGTTGTGTGTGGTATATATCAATAGTGCAGGTTGATGAGTAGGTGAATCTGTAGTCCGGGGAGAGTGAACAAGGAGACGGAGCGTGCTGATCTGGTGACGATGGGCTGATAGATGGTTGTGTCACCGTGACAGATAGGTGTTCATTAAACTTCTTTGCATGTTGCATGCACTTCTGCTCTCTAGAAGTGAATGGAGAACAAAGTCTATTGTGGCTGCACCTTTAGAATGAAATTCTGATGGTCTGAATGTTCCTTTTCTGTGCACACTTGTACCCCATTATTAGTGAATGCAACCCATTAACTAAATTTCATTGAGGGTGACTGACTTGCCAAACATAATATGCAAAAGTAACATTTTGTCCCTGTGAAGCTGAAGCGTAAAGGTCACATTCAGTCCAGTCACCCAGAGGTCTGTGATTAATTATGAGCAGCCTGTGCATTGAGCGGAGGAACTTGGGGAGGCTTATACTGCAGCGCCAACACGCCAGCCAGAAGTAAATAAAGCATAACTCTCATCTGACATGCCATCAGACTTTTAAATGGCATTATAATCAATAGTAGCTGTGCGCTGCGTTCCTTCAAGTGGTCTTCAATGGCTTCACCTGCCATCAAATCACACAAGGGAATTCAGAACAGAGCGCGTCCCAGTGAGTGATTTCCTCATCTTTATTCATGGCTGTTCTTATGATAAAACTGATTTGTGTAACGACCTCACAGTTAAATGAATAATATTGACTTTAGAAGAGCTAGACCACAGTGCAAACATTTACCAAACCAAATATCAAAGCGCATTATCTACAAGTAGTGAGGGTTTTAGTTCCTTATCTATTTCTAATGGTAAAAAACTGTCTAGGACAGAGTTGTCATACATTTCTATTCTATGGTATTACACAGTCTAGATGTATTATATTATTATATTTAATATTAATGTAAATATGAACTAATTAAATTACAACAATGGCATGTAGTATTCAAGCATTTCTCAATTAAGTGAACATTGCTGCAGATTATTTAAGTAATTATTTAAGTAAACAGTATAAGAATGAAGAAATGCATTAATATTATTGGCATACTGTAATGCAGCAGATCTATTAGTCTGCATTGACACTTTAAGGTCTAATGCACAAATTCAATATTTTGACATAAATCCATTTTTTTGTCCATTCACTTAAAGGGATAGTTCACCCAAAAATGAAAATTATGTCATCATTTGCTCATCCTATGGGTGAACTATCCATTTGAGACATAACTGACTGTGTTTACATCAATACATTGGCTTGGCAAGACGGAGGTAAACCTAAAGAGTAATCCTAAAACCTAGAGGTAAAGACATATTTTCATTGAGAACATGCACTAATACAAATACTTGTACGCACAACAGAAATAGCCACACCAACAGCATTCCTCACAAGAAGCGCCAACATAGACTCATTGGGAATCGTCCCTTTGCCTACATTTTTGCAGAACTCCAAAAACGTACCTATAGACAAATCCGGCGAAACAACCGGAAGTAAGCGGGCGCCATAACTGAGCTGTTGCTGGGTAGCGTTGCGCCATTGCCTCCTATTGTTTTAGTTGCAACTTGCGTCCACTGGAATAAACAGCCCGCGATTTATGACTGTCACTAACGTTACAACTTTTATAATGTCGAGTGGGAAAACATGTTTTGACCAACCCATCCGGAGCTCAGATAATTTTGAACCTCTATCAGTGACCTGTAGTTGTCATTTTGTTGATCATCGGATGCCAGGCGAAGGAGAAAATACTCTTGAATACCTTTAAAACAACAGAAGGGGCGCATTGGGGCAGTAACGTTAGTAACATTACTGTTATGTCTGTTGGTAATGTTTGATTTGCTTTACTGTGACATAATTTTTTTTAAATAACAAAATAAATTAAATGGAATGCAGTTTTTGTTATAATAACAATTATTTAATGACATAAGTAAATATGTAATATTTGTGACAAATATAATAAATATGTAATATAGTGCTCAGCAAAATCTCCTCTCTAAGTTAGCTATTTTTTCTATTCAAATAGCATGCTATGGTCATTAAATGGCTTTCCTGAGCTAAATGTAACGTTATGTGACATAATTGTTCTCCTGCTGTTATATTGACCTCTTTCCATGGTTTAAAAACACTAATTGGTCGATATTATGTATACTATCTAGCTGTACCTTACCCTTGCCTTTTGCAATGTGAAAATGAGATAAATAATGGACACAAATGAAAAACATGAATTCGTTTATTGATGTCATTCATTTATTTATTGTTGCCAAATGGACAGATCTTTTTATAGTTTCCTCGTTAGCTAACGTTAGCCTAGCTAGCTTGCCAAGCTATTTTCATAAATTATCTGTAAGATCGTTTGTACCTTCATCTGTGACTGGAGGCCACTGTCTAACATCATCAACCCAACAAGTCATTCTGCCTGGCTGTATCTGTCAGAGGACGGAGGTTTGTTTACATACCGGTAACAGCTCAGTAATGGCGTCGCCACAAGATGGCAGCCTACACAGAACGCTCGTCGGATTCGTGTATACATACAATCCAATGCAGTTTCCAGCTGAAATGAACACTAGTGGCAGTAAAACATCAACAACATTTATGACTTTGCACACAAATTATGATTACAAGGGGCTTTTTATCAATTAATAAATACTTATTTTTTGTGCAGTTCCTTGCACAATACTATGTTATGACTATGTCACTTTTACCATAGTGCATGCTTTTTAAACAAATACATGTTGACGTTTGCATTATATAACCAGCTCCATATGTATGGCTTTTCTTACATAGTAAACTTGCTCGGAAGCTCACCTGGTAGCCTACAGGGTGCCTGAAAACATACAAGCAACATAATATATTTTTTGCTGAAATATCACCACATGTATGTTTTTCCAATGAGCATGTGTTGTGAAGCCCAAAAAAATGATTAATTGTATTTATACTATTCTTATAATAAACATTATATGCAATGCATTTTGGCATGGGACACATGTGACACTGACCAATATTTTGGTCAAAATTATATATCTTATAAGGCAGCATAAGGTTGGAACAATCTTACATTTGAAACTATGACGCCTTAAAATACTGTCTAGATAGGCAGCTGAGATAGTGCAGATCTACTGTTTCTGTGTCAGTCTGTCAGCTAGTGAAAGCAAGCACCTCAGTTCGCCTGACAGGGTTCTCTCTGACCCAGGTTTTTAGGTCTGTTATAAGGACAAACAAGCTGATTTGTACTGTACTATCATACCCTTCCAAAACAGCAGGAGCATAATGAAGCCATTTGTCAAATCCACTCTATGGGAACAGCAGCACAATCCGAATCCAGCACAACCTGCCAGTTTTCCCAGAACAAAGCAGGCAGGAAATAGAAGTATCCTTCTAAATGTTTTGAAATAAATTGTTATTGCTTTTGGCTATTATTCCCCTAGGTGTGTTATCAAGATCAGTCAGATGAATAGTTGAAAAAAAAGGGGTTTGCAATGAAAAGACTTAATTATTTAGGCTCCCAGTTGAGCTGGTAGACACATTTAGAATGATATAACAATAAATAGCCATAAATTAAATTCACAATTTGGTCCTGTTGCCGCAATTCAGTCAAGTTCTCTCTTATGCGCTAGACATGTACGCAGCATGTGCAACTCTCTCCATGCTCTGTAATTGATGCATAGCAAGCTAGAAATCCTAGACGTTAAACACAAACTTGACAGGGTGATAATGAAACAGTGGTACATGCTCAAGCCGGTTAACCAGCCAGCAGGTGTTTCCAAAGCCACTGCATACACTTTGTCACACACATAACAGTGCTGTTAGATGGTAATGTGCAAATGAGCTTTGTTAAGCAGTCATTATATTGTAATGAATAATGTTGCTCTGGGGAAGCGCTAATTCAAAGTTGGTTAATTATCACAGTCATCTCTGTGACGGTGCGCACTGTAATACTTGGAGCGGCCCATGCACACTTTCCCTATTCATCCTTGTTGATAAGGAACGTACAGCTGGTTTATTCCTCTTGAAGATGAAGGATCTCTCTGAGGGGATTCAGATATGTCCTCAGAAGCTAATCGATCTGCACTGTTTCTCCAGGGGAAAAGCGAGATGTTCCCTGTTTCCTGCCGATTATATTTGTGTTGAGGTTTAGGGCAAATCAACCCGAACTAATCTATATTGCCCTGTAGTTTTTCACCTGCAATGGATTACATTTATCTTTTCTGGCTCGCACACCCTCCTTGGCAAACTCTCCCCATCTACAATTGGGACCATATCCCATATTTTCATTTTACATACTCAATCTGCATAGGAAGATACTTTTTTTATGGCCAGTTTCACTCTGCAACATCACTCTTAACCATCAACTGCTACATATTTTTACACATACAACTGGAAGGAGAGACCCTTTGGGGTAACATGCTTCACTTAAGGGTACAATGGTGGCACAGCAAGAGTGTGATCAGTTATTCTCTAATTCCTAGATTACTGATAATTCATACTGACCCTTTTGACAGCAACCCAGATTCTTAAGCACTGAGGTAACAACCCAAGGTTACAAGCTTGATTACCTGGGTCAAAGATATTTTAACATAAAGCTGAAGTATGTTTCAGTTGACTATTTACCGCTACATCCTTGCACAATTCTGTTAAGCCCTCAAAACACTTTTACCATAGTGCATGATTTGTAAGAGAATGCATTTGATGTTTGTATTACATAACAAGCTATTTATGTATGGCTTTCCTGACATAGTAAACTTGCTCGGTAGCTCATCTGGTACAGCATTGCAATTGTGCTTGCGGAGTGCTTGGCTATGAGTCTCGAGAAACACGAGTCTCAATAAAACGAAATTTTAAGATTTCCAAGAAGGCAAGCCAAAATGGCATGATTGCTTCAGCAAATGAGTTTAAATGTCATGTTTGTTTTTGTTAACACTATTGGTTAGGTTTAGGGTAGAGTTTAGTGTAGGTATAACGTTATTTTCAAATGTAATAAAGCATTCTTTTTTTAGTGCCACTCACTGGACATTTCATTTCCAAACTGCTGCATTGCAATACTGGTACAGATCTGCACTACGTCCTTCCAGCATGTCTCCATTTCCGACCTGTGTTTATCTGCCTCGTCACCCACGGTATCATCCATCATCCTCACCCCCTGTTGTTTGCAATAAACTCACGGTTCACCTTCCATCTTCCATATGGAAGTGCTTCTGTAACAAATACGTGCAATCAATGTAATAAAATGTCGCCAGATTCAGATAAAACTGAATGTATAGTGCCACTCACTGGACATTTCACTTTGAATATATTGTGTTGCGAAATGATCAAGAAGCAATGTAATATCATTTTGCGGAAGTGTGGAAGAAGACAGAAAATGGCAATGAAAACAACAGAAGATGAAAGAAGAAATGTGCGAGAAGTTTAAATGTACTTACGTTTACAATCCTGCGCCTGGACATGACCACAACGCATCCCTGAAGTGTCAGCAGAGACCATGTCAAGACTATCCACAAGGTTTTTTCCTCTGTACAGATGAAAACGTTATCAAAATGATTCCCTTTCACACGAATTGAGAAACGACCAAAAATGCGGTATTAAAAGTTTTCTGTTTTCAGTTAAAAACGCTATTGTGTAAGCTTAATAAACAATGATTTTTACAACGGAAATTAATCAATGCTGAACTTACTTAAACTGGAGACTGACTTTCTTCTAGAGCTTCTGCACAGCCAAAACAATCGTTTTCCCCCTATTATCACTGTATTGTGATTCAATCTGTATTGTAAAAAGTGCAATATAAATAATGGTGACTTGACTTGACTGCCATTCCCAAATCCATTCACAAAGCCTCATGGGACAGTAAAGTGTTCATCGTATGCAAACTTCAGAATCTCGCCGGAAGAAGTAGGTCATCTGGATACTTTTTGCCTACTCTTTTACGAGTTCTGTGAATTCGGACATACTTCTTTTGTCGCATACTGTTCTTATATAACAGGGAACCAGTGTGTTTATGATAATGAGTTAAAATAATATGATACCATGCAGTTTCAAGGAGCATAACAGACCATTTTTTGTGCAGTGTGGCGATGTCGCCTCTGGCATTAATAGCTATGGAAACCAGCACTTAAGCTCAACCGCGTGATTGGGAGCACCTGAAGCTCGTTTCTCCCTCAATCTGAGGGGTTCTTAAGCAGCTCTGCCCAAAGGCAAAAAGTAGAAGTATCTACCAAGGAGAGGTTAACACTTTGTCTTTTCTCCCATTTTTTTTTTCCTCCAGAGACCGACTAAGGCTTTCAACCACATTGAAGAACATCAGCCAAGACAGAGACAATTTATATAGAGACATGCCACTTCCTCAATCCTCAATACAACTATATAGGGAAAACCCGTAACCCCAAAGATGGCGGTTGTATGCACATGCCCCGCCCCTCCCGCTGGAAAACCAATCATCTGCTTTTAACAGTCAAGCCGGGAAACATGTAAGCCTATCGTCTGGTTCCACTGACGCATGCGCACAGTTGAGGTTTGCGACAGCGGAGCCGAGAACCCTTGCGCATGCGTAGTAAACGTATAACCTGGGGAAAAAGACCTTTTAAACCTTATTTTGGGGCAAAGTCATCAAACTTTTTCAGCGATTTTTATCATATTTTACTGCTGTTTCTATACAAGCCGTTTTTTATGTCCCGGTGACCAGTGAAAGTGCAGTTCTGACTCTCTGCCCATTCATTTAGATAGGAGCCTGGTCTTGTTAGTCTGAAATAGCTGCCCGGAGGCGTTGCCAAGATGGCGGCAGAGTGGCATGACTTGCCTAAAAGGCCAAGATCACCAGCAGAGAGAAAGACCGCACAGCTAAACTCATCACATTTGAGTATTGTCTAAATAAAAGTCCCCTCTGGAGTAATTAAGTACTGCAGCCCTCTTTGTCTGTGCCTTAAAGGTGACATATGCTCCTTTTTTACAAAATGTAATATAAATCTATGGCTTCCCGAAAAGGGTGTGAGTTCCCCTTTTTGGGTGTGAGTAAAAACGCGCAGTTTTTGTGTGTGTCCCTTTAAATGCAAATGAGCAGCTGCTCCCCGCCCCCATTCAGGCGGCCAATCCTTTACACAATCTTCAGATACAATAACAAAACACATGAATCTCACTCATCAAAAATCTCAGAAATAACCAATAGAAGGGGAGCGAAATCTGATCGACTTATTTTTTGACAGTATGCTTGCAGAAAAAAGCTTACCAAAACAAAGTTACTGCGTTGTCACTTTTCATGTTTTCTGGGTTGGTAGCTGCACCGGGGACCCGATTAAAGCACTTAAACATGGAAAAAGTCAGATTTTCATGATATATCCCCTTTAATTTTCCCACCCCGCTACAACAGGTAAAATAACTGGAAGTGAATGACACTAGAAGCCTTGCATATTCAACTTACCAATGGCCATGCTATGTTCAAAATAAGGCGGATACTTCACGCAAATTGTTCATGACAGAGTATACCTAACCTAAAAGTGTGCAAGACAGGTGGGAAAAAAAAAGCTTGCAGGCTTAAGAAGACAGGCTGACAAGACTCCGTTCTCCTTTACGTAACCAACAGTCTGTGTGCAATTAATCATTCTGGCACCTCCCTTATTATTAATGCCACACTTCCTTTGTGAACTCATAGCATGTGACCTTCACATCATGTATCACCACCGTAGAAGAGTCTGCAGCATGTGTTTTGATGTACTCGTGGCTGTGGATTTTTTTACTTGTTTCTCACTGCTGACAGTTCTCTGAGAAGCTCCGGCACATTGACACTAGCGCCCACGTAGCATGTAGCTTAGGTTTGTTTCTGAAGTCTGCTATATGAACTGACACATGTCACTGAGCATAAGCAGAGACACAAGCCTCATTCTGTAGCGAGAAGCGGCTGGTAAGAATCACTCCTCATCTTGACCGCTCCAGTCAGCCTTGCGTAATGCAACCGAGTTCCTGAGCATCTGGCCCGCTCTGAATGGGAGGAGTCACCTTGTGTAATTCTTCAGTCAGCGACTGAGGCTGAGATCGTCCCACTCCTGTAGTCTGTCAGAAGACATCAGGCTCACAGCTGACACTAGACTCACTCAGTCAGCCCGCTGACTGCAACCGTGCAGGATTCGCCTGCTGCACATTAGTCAAGTCTTTTTCACATACACTGAACCACTGCCAAAAAAAAAAAAAAAAAAAAAAAACTATGGCAGAAGATTCACATTTTGGTGCAAATTTTTCACGTTATTTCAAATTGGCTTAGCTTTTTGTACCGTGTAAGCCCTTGCAAAAACTGTTTATTAAAAACTGCAGTAAATATGTGGCAAATTATTCCGGGTAGTGGTGAACCTACAGCAAACCTTTGGTTAAAAACAAAACAAAAAAACAATTTGTGTTAAACCTTTGCCAAATCTAGGTGTTTCTTCAGATATGGTGGAAAAATGAAGGTAAAATAACTTTTTTAAATATGTGGACTTTTAGAAAATACAATTTCTTTAAAGAATTGGCACACTCTTACTAGTTTATGATTGTGCACTAACACTGTCCAACAGTATACACGTATATATTGTCTAGATAAAACAAGGGATAAGCAGCTCCATCGTTTACCGTGGCATTAAACACAACTATCCACAAATCTATGATTTGCAGTGCACTTTTCATCAAGTCTGTTCTACTTCAATCATTTGCTTCAATCATTCACAGCACAGAGGATTGTCAGTAGTTGACACTGTCCAACACACATATATATATATATTTGTGTGTGTGTGTTCTGTGGTGACTAAATGGCAGCGATATTCTGTTAGATCTGTTAGTTGATAACATGTTGATAGTTGATTGATGGCAACAGTGAAGAGGTTGTCACTACTCGTAAACAGTTTTTATGGCAAATCTTTTGCAAATGTAAATGTCTTTCCAGAGTAAACTCGAGCCAACAATAAAGAATTTGGCACCACTGGTAAACAGTTTTTATGGCAAATCTTTTGCAAATATGCAGCAAACGATTGATGTAGAACAGACTTGATGAAAAGTGCACTGTAAAATCATGGATTTATGCCACGATAAACGAGGGAGCTGCTAATCCCTTGTTTTCTCACAATGGTTGGTGAAGATGATCCAAACAACCCAATACTTCAGTTCTATTAATCTAATGGTAATACAGCAAAGCGGATTGTCAGTAGTTGACCATTTTGTTTAAATGCTTCCTTGTGATTTCCCAAATGTCACTCTGTAGGAGGCCGGTTTAGATGGATCAGTAATGAGACTCTGCATATCCCTTGCGCCCCTCTGTTTTGGCAGGCGTCCACTGTGACAGCTGCCTCTGGTGACTGGACACGCTTCCACATTTTTTTAATATAAATGTCATTCTCACAACCAAGACAGTTTAAGAGGAAGAAAGCATCTTAGGGGCAGTTTGGGGCTGAGATTCACATATTGATTCATGCAAAACATTTGTCTAGAAATCGATAAAGTATTGTTATGAATTTATGATTTTCCATTGTTTGAATTGTATTAATTGTATGGGTCAATATGAATATATCATATTATATAAATAAAGTGACTATAATAATAAAAACGAAAAATCCTCTACAAATCTAGTTTAAAGCATCATCATGTTCTTAAAAATCTACTCATTATATGCATGTTTTGGTTTTAAATATCTTTAGGAATTGATAATAATTTTAAAATATTATATTTCTGAATTAAATAGTGTCACAGCGTGGTGCAGGCAGAAGAAGACAAAAAGGCGAGAGCTACAATGCAATTACTTTTACTTACAAAGAAACTACAGGCAGGATAACACACACGCTAAATACGACTAACTGTAGACAAAGGACTGACTGAACTGAAGGAACTAAATACAAACACTGATGAACTGAAACAGGTGACACAGATGATGATAATTAACAAGACACAGGTGACAACGATGATGACAGGCAGGTGCGAAAACATGAGGGATGCTGGGAAGTGTAGTGAAGAGGTGGAGACAAGACAGACTGTGACAAATAGGTAATTCTTATATATGATAACTGATTTTATATGTCATAAAAATTTCAAATTATCTGAATATAATCGTATTTTTTCTGCTTTTATTATTTTCATTTTGCAGACCGTCTATTATTATATAGTAGAGTATTATAAAACTAATATTATTAAGCAGTAAAGAAATTTTGCTAAAATATTGTTATATTAATATTATTTTTGATTACTTTTTTTTAATGAGGGTTTTCTTCATGATATCAGGATATTGTCGCACCCTGATATTTTGACTTTATGCTCTCCCAAAAAATTAAAAAAGCTTTTTAATGCAAAAAAAGAATAAACATTCTTATCATAGAACAGGTGTATTCAAGTCATTGTATGTATCAATTGCATTTTAATGTGTTTTGAATAAATTAAAAGACTAAAAAACTAAGTTTTTATTTGTGGTTCATACGTCAATTTCAAACTCTGTAAAAGCAACGCATTTTTTTTTTTTTTTTTTTGTATTAATCAAATCACATCAAGTGCACTTTCCCTTTTTCTTTTGTCTCAGAAGTCAGAACATAATAAAAGCTATGTTGACTCTTTTGGGAAATAAAACCATTCTTGGTTTGGCGTTGTCACAAATTCAACGTATGTGGTTTGTCCCGCTCACCACCAGAGGTCTCTATCACCTGAGTATTGATACCTTCACTCGGACTCCATTTCCCATAAGCCTGTACCTGGAAAAGATTGCTATTTATCTGCATCCATTTTTGCTACACACACACTTTTACTCATTGCAAAGTCTTGTTTTCCCCCGGCTTGCAACTAACTGCTGAAGTTTCAGCTCAAGCTAACGTTCTGGCAGCACATCAACAACAATTGACTTGGCTAACATCGCTCACGGCGGAGTTAGTAAAAACACTCCAGAGCCTCCACCTACCCACACCAAGCCAACACTCCTCCGCTTAGCCCCTCAATCAATACGAATTCAGCGAACACAGTAGAAGTTTGATGGAACACCAGCTAAATGTAAGGGATTTCTGATTGAATTGAATTGCTTTTTCACAAAGAACTGAGTATTGAACTGCAAACTGAGTTAGCCTGCCATGATGAGGGAAAGATGCTGGGCCAGATCGTTGAATTTGCCATGCATGTTGATAATCTAATTCGAGCCCAAAGACCCAGCTAAGCCTCAGTATCACCTCCAGCCACTTCCTTCCATATCACTGAATCAGAACCCATGCAGATCGGGCAGGCTCATCTAACCCCAGAAGAGAGATATCATCGCATTCAACAGCATTTGTGCCTGTATTGTGGTGAGGCTGGACACTTAAAGGCCACCTGCCAACCAACACCATCTCAATTCAACACTCTCACGGTGAGTTCCTGTAACCCTCTCACATGCTCATCATATTGCATGGAATTGCCTGTAATTTTGTAATATCTGTGACTACCATGGCAATGCTCAATTCTGGAGCTGCCGACAATTTCATTGACAAATTTGCTCGTGCACATGATATACCACTAAACCCCTGTGACTTTTCTTTGGCAGTGGAAGCGCTAGACGGACGCCCCATCGATGCCGGCCATGTTCATTACACCACTCAAGATATCAGGCTTCAAATATTAGCTCTACATTCAGAGAACATTCGTTTCTATCTCATCCATTCACCTCACCATCCGGTAATCCTAGGCCTCCCCTGGTTTCAAGATCACAACCCCCACATGTCTTGGAGTGAGAAGCAGATCATTCAGTGGACGGACACATGCCAAGTGTCTGAAAACTATCCCTCCCAACACTATGAGAGCTGCTCCTGTTCAGATTGAACCCACCACAATTCGCCACCTCCCTTCATCAGTACTCAGGGCCTGTATTCACCAAGTCTCTGAGAATTACTCACAAGAACACTGTTAAGAATTGACTTAAGAGTAAAAAAAATCTTGGCTCAAAGCTGCGCTTAAAAGTTAGTTATTAAGCATCTCAGTCGTAATTTAAGTGAAGGACTAAATCTTAAGTGTCAGTTTTAGAGAAGATTCACGACACTTTGCTGTGCCACAAACGGGATTTTGAATGACGACATAGGCATGGACCAATCACTGAATAGATTTCCTTATTTAAGAATATTCTCAGATAAATTCACATTGAATGGTGAAATTCCTAAGAGGAGTGTACATTCAACACACATTTGACAATTATAATTTCAAGAGAATACATTATGATATAGGCTACACATTGGAAATGAAAGATAAAAACGTTTTCCACCATGTCTTAATTACACATTTTAACCCAGTGTGCTGTTAACTGACCTGACTATATATAAGCTAGATTTTATGATATATTTAGCCACCATGGATTCCAAAAGAAAACAAATTGGCGAGAGGAAGAAGTGCTACTTCTTGCTGAATTACTCGCACAGTGGAAACATGTTAAAAAAGGCAAGTTCAGCTCAACATTAACCAGACTGCTGACAAAGATGATGCCTGCTCTGTCCAAACGATACTGTTTGATTAAATGCTCGTCGTCAAAAATTTCAAAAACATTCTTCCTCTCCTGAAAGATTTGCGCACGTCTCTGTCTCCTCGGTGACATCACAAGCCCCTACTGGCAACTTCTAACCACTTGAGAGACCTCTCGAGCTGTCTTAAATAACTGGGAGAGTAATAGTGATTCTTAGCTTTAAGAAATTTGATAACTTGCTTAAGTTTAAAGGTAGGAGTAAATTTGGTAACGCTTTAGATTACAGCCCGGAAAGTACTGTGTAATTAAGAGGAATTTACAGAGTAACTTTTGGTAATTATAGTGTACCTATAAAGTACTTACATGTAAGTATAAGGGAACAATATGTAAAGTTTGGGGAATAAAGGGGTAACAACCAGGAGAATTAAAAAAATATTTATACTGTAAGTATTATAGAACTAAGGGGTACTTATTCTACTATTATGATACAACAATCTTACATTTGGGAGCAATTTAGCGAGAACATACACTATGTACCTTTTTGTAATAATTGTGTACCAAGGCAATACATACTGTAGGCTTTTTAAAAATGACAGGGTACATAGCTATGCATTTATACTTTTATTTTATTTTATTTTTATAGCAAAAGTGCAGATGTTTAAGTTGGGCTAACATGTTTCAAGGCAAGAAAAGCTAAGACTATTGCAATTTTTTTTAAATACTGGGAAATATATCTTGTTTCATGTGGTTACAGGGTAAGTGGTGCTTGTATAATAAATAAAGGTTTCCGAGTCAGTGATATAAGATTGTGTGTATTTTTATTGTACTTACCCTGTAACTACATGGAACAAGAGGGTAACAAGCACCACTTTAATTTACAGCCCGCAACGTCACACTTACCCTGTAACTACATGGAACAAGGGGGTAACAAGCTACATGAAACAAGAGTATCTTTCCCCAATATTTAAGCAAAAGTTGCAATAGTTTTCGTTTTCAGTGCACTTTTGTTAAAAAGATTACATTTTAAAAATTACAGGGTACATATCTATGATATCTATTTATAAAGCCTATGTACTGGTTCACCATTATTTCAAAAAGGTACGCAGTGTATGTTCTTGCTTAATTGATCACAAATGTAAGATTGTTATATCATAATAGTAGAATAAGTACCCCATAGTTCTATAATACTCACAATATTAATATTTTTTTAATTCTCCTGGTTGTTACCCCTTTATTCCCAAACTAAAATATTGTTCCCTTATACTTATATTGTAAGTACGTTATAGGTACACTATAATTACCGAAGGTTACGCTGTAAAATTGCTTTAATTACCCAGTACTTTCCGGGCTGTAATCTAAGGCGTTACCGTAAATTTCATGAATTCTCAGCACTTAAGACTAAAATGGCACTTTGAGAAGCTTGATAAATATGGGCCCAGATCTTACCGAAGCTTTCAGCAAATCCAAGACCTCACAACTGCATCCGCATTGCTCCTGAGATTGTGCTATAGACTTACTACCTGGTAGCATGCCTCCCAGAGGTAGAATCTTCCCACTGTCCCAACCTGAATCTGAGGCAATGAAGACTTATACCAAGGAGGAGTTAGCAAAGGGTTTCATCAGACTATCTACTTTACCAGCATCCGCTGGCTTCTTCGTGGGCAAGATAGACGGAGGTCTCCATCCATGCATGGATTATCATGGCCTAAATGAGATTACTGTACAATTTCGCTATCCCCTGCCTCTGGTTACTGCAGCCCTGGAACAGTTCCGAAAGGCCAAATACTTCAGCAAACTCGATCTGCGCAGTGCATACAACCTCATTCACATCTGTGAAGGAGATGAATGGAAGACAGCATTCTCAACCAACACAGGGCACAATGAGTACTTGGTTATGCCGTTCGGGCTGGCCAATAGTCCATCCGTGTTCCAGCCTTTCATCAATGACGTCTTCAGGGACATGCTGAATCGTTGGGTGATTGTCTATATTTATGACATTCTTATTTGCTCCGGCACCTATGCAGAACATGTCCAGCATGTCCGATCCTCATTTCTCATCAATTGTATAACAAGGCAGAGAAATTTGAATTTCAACAGAGCTCTATCTCCTTAGGGTACGTGATAAGTCATGAAGGAGTGGCCATGGATGATAGCAAAGTACAGGCAGTTTTGAATGGCCACAACCAACCACTTTTAAAGAATTTCAATATTTCATGGGCTTTGCAAATTTTTACATTTGTATGGCCAAAATACTCAATCCTAGACAGGAAAAGTGGGCTCTCTTCTTTACTCAATGTAACGAGAGTTACGAATGTAACTACGGTTCTATGAGTTCTGGATGACCGCCAGAGGCAGCGCTTCCCACTGAATATTATCTCTCTTGCTCATGCTCAGGTCGAGTCTAATAACAACAAAGTCATCACATGACCAGGTACGTCATGGGGATCCCCTCTATTTAACCCCGTGACATCCTGCAAACTGTCTCTACAGAATCTTCTCGCGAGACTCCGAGTGACAGGGTGCTCTGGCGGTCATCCAGAACTCATAGAACCATAGTTACATTCGTAACTCTCGTTCTATTTCGTTCTTACTGACCGCCAGAGGCAGTGCTTCCCACTGGATGACTCATAACAACAAGGTCACGAGGAGGCTACTCCTAACCTTAAGCTGAAGTTGAGGGTCCCAAGAGGACTGCCGCTTCCAGAGCACCAGGGGCTGCCACATTAACCCTGTAGTATCTGGAAAAGGTATCAGTGGATGACCAATTAGCCGCTGCACAAATGTCCATTAGAGGTACACCTTTTAATGCTGCCCAAGATGTTGAGATACTTCTTGTTGAATGGCATTTTATGCCGGCTGGCACTGTCAGGTTGTTTTCCTTATATGCCTGGACAATGACCTCCACCACCCAGTGTGACAACCTCTGCTTTGACAGAGGCTGCCCTTTTCTTGGCCCGCCGTAGCAGAGAAAGAGTTGGTCTGACCGTCGCAGTTTCTCTGTGGCACTCAGATAGCCCCGAAGGGCTCGCACTGGGCATACTTGTTGGATTGGATTGCGCTCTTGTGTGTCAGACACAGAACGATTAAGTGCTACCAACTCAATTGGTTGATTCCTAAATGAAGTTGAGAGCCTTTTGGGTAGGAATGAGGGGTTAGGCCACAATGTCACCATTGTTCCATCCGCATTCCAACGCATACAGGACGTATTGGTTGACAATGCGTGGAGCTCACCAACACGTTTGGCTGACGTTATTGCCAAAAGGAATACAGTCTTTATTGGAAGCCACTTCAGGTCACAATGCTCCATTGGCTCAAATGGGTGTTGTGCAAGTGTTCTTAAAACCAGACTGAGGTCCCATGCGGGTACTCTAACAGTTGGAGCAGGGTGCAATCGTTGAGCACCTTTCAGAAAGCGGGTGAATAGAATATGTGACCCTAGTGATTGACCATTAACCTTTACATGCTCGGCAGAAATTGCAGCCACATATACCTTTAGGGTAGAGGGAGCCCTGTTATTGTCTAGCAGGGACTGCAGAAAACATAACACCATTGGCACTGGGCAGTGGTCTGGGACCAAACTTCTTGGTGTACACCAATCAGTGAAAAGCTTCCACCTGCAAGCATAGATATTCCTGGTGGAAGGTGCTCTAGAATTCAGGATTGTGTTTTGCACCTTAACATCACAAGACTTCAACAGTAATTCTGGCTCTTCAGCGGCCAGACACAGAGCTGTAACCGATCTGGGTTTGAGTGCCAAATCTGCCCCTGCAACTGAAGGAGCAGGTCCTGCCTCCTGAGTAGGCTCCAGGGCTCCCCATTGAGAAGCCTGCATAACATTGGAAACCAATGTCTCCCTGGCCAGTTCGGTGCCACTAGGAGCATCCTGTGGTTCCCTTGAAGAATTCTGTGGAGAGTTGGCAGAATTAAGGGGTTCGGGGGAAAGGCATAGAGTAGAAGATTTGGCCAGGCATGTGCTAACGCATCCTGACCTAACGGGCTGGACTTCTCTGTCCAGGAGAACCACAGGGGGCAGTGGGTCGAGGTCTCTGAGGCAAACAGCTCCACCTGTGCTCTGCCAAATCGTCGCCAAATCATCTGAACAACTTCTGGATTGAGTCTCCATTCTCCTGGCAAAGGTCTGTGGCGAGACAAGAAGTCCGCCACCACATTCGACACTCCCGGTATATGCATTGCCCTGACGCTTGCGAATCGAGGGAAGGCCCATGTCAGGAGGTCTTGTGCTACTCTCAAGGACTGACTGGACCTTGTGCCGCCTTGATGGTTGATATGATATACCACCGATGTATTGTCCGTTCTGATGAGAATATGGCGATTCTTTAGGGCCGGTGCAAAATGCTTCAGAGCTAATTGCACTGCTTGGAGCTCCAGGGTATTTATGTCTTTTGTGGCTTGCTCGGGTTTCCATAATCCCCTGATCATCCTGTGCTACCACACTGCCCCCCAGCCACTTAGTGAAGCATCTGTCTGTATTATCTCCCGGCGAGAGGGAATCACACCCAGAGCTACCCCTTTCGTCAGGAATGACCTCCTTTTCCATTGTTTCAAGGTAAGAAGGCATCATTCTGTAACTTTGACCAGCCTGCTCCTGTGCCATGTGGGGTTCAGGTGAAGACTGTTTACCCATCTCTGATAAGGGTGCAGCGAAAGTAGGCCCAATGGTATCAATGCCGCTGCTGCTGCTAGCATGCCCATCAATCTGAGGACCGCTCTGAATGGCAGCTTGATCTGTTTCCGAAAATGCTGGAGTAAGAGCAATATGCTGTCCACCCTCTGAGGTGATGGGAATGCTTTCATTGATCTCCAGTCTAGAGTGATGCCTATGAATTTCACCGACTGACATGGGGTCAACTGACTCTTGCTGAAATTCACCCTGAGACCCAACTGAGTGACATGGGCAATCAGCAGATTGGTGTGTTCTGTTGCCTGCCCTTGAGATGGAGCACAGATGAGCCAGTCGTCCAGATAAGGGAGCACCTGTACCCCCTGGCTTGTATTGGGGACAACGCTGCCGGTACGCACCTGGTGAACACCCGAGGGGACAGGGACAGCCCAAATGGTAGGACTCGGAACTGATAGACCTGACCTTGAAATGCAAAGCGGAGAAAGGGTCTGTGTTGCGGTGCAATTGGGATATGAAAATAAGCGTCCTTCAGATCTATTGTGGTGAACCACTGTAGTGGTCTGACTGCCTGAAGGACCTCTGTTGTGCGTAGCATGTGGAATGGTAAAACCTTGAGGGACTGATTGAGGCCACGAAGGTCGAGAATGGGCCTTACGCCGCCGTTTTTTTTTTTCGGGATTATATAGTACACTGAGTAAAACCCATTTAGCCGTGCTGACCATTTTACTGGTTCTATGGCGTCCTTTTCTAGGAGTTCGGCTACTTGTCTTGACAATGCAAGTGAGCTGTTGGGGTCTTTGACAGTAGTCATCTTGACCCCATTGAAAGCAGGGGCCCGCCGTCGGAATTGCAGCCTGTACCCTTGAGATAGCGTTGCTATTAACCAAGGGTCTGAGGTGTTCTCTTTCCAGAAATTGAGCTGCTGGTGTGAAAAACGTCCGACGGTTGGCCCCAGGACTTCATCCCCTGCGAGCCTGGGCTTTATTGTCTCTGGGGGGGGCGCTGACCTGACGCCCTGCCCCTTGGAGCCCGAAATACTTGCTGTCCTCGTGCTCTGGGGTACTGCACATGCTGATCTAGTTGCCTTGGCTGGCTCCTCTGAACAGCACCAGAACGAACTAAAGGTTGAGAGCGAGTAGGATACCGTCCCCCATACCCTTGTCTAACTTGTGATGGTGGAGTTCCTCTTAGGTCTGCCAGTTGCTGTCTGGTCTTATTCGTCTGAATGCTCTGTTCCAGAGTTTGCTGTGCCGCTGGTCCAAACAGTTGGCCTGGGACTACAGGGAGGTCATGAAGTGTTCTCCTACAGGCCTCTGACAATGGAGACTGTGCCAGCCATACTTGCCGGCGTGCCTGAGTGAGTGTTGACATGAGTCTACCCAACTCTCGTGACATGAATGCGAATGCTTGCAATGATGCATCGCTTAGTATTTGGGCTGAAGGATCACCCCCAATAGGTTGGAGAGACTGGGATAGCGCCAGCATAAGATGGGAGAGTGAGTTCCCTATGCGACCCATGCGTGCTGCAGTATTGTACGCTTGACTAAGAAGATCGTCCGTTATTCTGCACTGAGGTCGTGGGCAGCGAGCATTAGGTCTCCAAGCCTCTTCCGGTGATATAATAAAAGAGGCGATAAATGGATCCACTTTCGGCATCTGACCCAGGCCATAAGAGTCTGGTTCGTGCATTGCTGCCAAGGCCCTGCTTGCTGTGGTATGATGAGTAAGTGACTTGGGATTAGCCCAGCACCTCTGTAGTTCCCCGATATAATCCTTGGATGGGGGAATGCTAAGAGCAGATGGTTTTGCCGTTCCTCTGAAAAAGGCACTGGAGGGAGCTGCCACTGTAGGGGCAGTGTCCAGGCTTAAGCGTGCCAACGCAATCTGAAGGGCTTGTCTCACCACATCCTGATCTGATTCTACTCCTTCAGCTGAACCCTGTGCCGTGTTCTGAGAGTCCTCATGAGAGAAGTGAGAGTGGCTTACTGATAAGAATTCCTCATTTCCCTCCTCCCGAAACTGGTTTTGAGAGGCTGCCATGGACAGCATATCCTCCTCAAGAACAGGTAATTCCTTACTGGGATTTCTCAACATCGGTGATGATGCCTCCCTTGGTTGCAGATTTAGAATTAAAGACTTAATCTGGGCAAACTCTGAGGTCAACACCTCCACTCTATTGGTTAAAGAATCCTCTCTATGTCTCTTACTGGTGGAGACACTCACCGTTTCCACCCTTTTCCGCTTAGCCAACACTTTTCCCTGCCGAGGGGCCTCTGAGATCAAGAGTGCCTCTACTGCAGCTAGTCTGGAGGTTCTCCGCTCCCACGACATGGTGCTACAATTCATACAGGCATCCTCAGTGAGGCCCTGCTTCAAATGTTCCAATCCTAAGCAGGATGGACAGCAGTCATGTCCATCGTCCTGCTGTAAAGTGGCCCTGCACACAGTGCACGTCAGGCTAAGCTGTTCCATACTGCACAGCAGTGCTTTATTGAAGGCCAAGCGAGAACACTCTGGGAGCCACAAAAATTCTATACGGTAAGGTACCGAATTAGAAATTTTTATTATTAATTTTTTTTTTTTTTTTTTTTTTACACAGCCAAACTAGTGGTAATACTTATCCCACTGTTAATAGAAGTACCAGGTGGTAGCAGTCCAGAAAACAGAGCGAAAACACTCGTATATAACGCAACTGCTTGAAATATACTACCTATATAAGAAAAAACAAACAAAAACAATGAAATTGGATGTACATAGCTACATGTGTAAGACTATGTAATTTATAAAAAATACTTACCTAATTTGAATGCTCAATATGAATACAACCGACTGCCGTGAACGCCGATGGTCTGTAACGAAAAATATATTGTTGTTCCTGGAGCGCACACACTCTTACTGTTCGCGATAATTAATCACTATGTGGCTTTTCTTCGGAGCGAAACCACTCTGAGATGCCACTTATACACGTTTCATCAAAGAAACAATATCCGGTGCTTATAAGCAACTTACCGCGCTCTGGCAGCGACCGGAATACACAGCCGTGTTCCAACAAAGTAAGTTTGTCTTCAATCCGCCGCAGCCTCTGGAGGACGCACAATGCGCGGCTCCAACAAAAATGTTTGTTACGAGGCTGTGAAAGACGGAATCCAAGTATTCTGAATGAAAGATTTTTCTCTTCGACCTGTAATCTGCACGTATGCGAGAAGATAAAAGAGACAGTTTGCAGGATGTCACGGGGTTAAATAGAGGGGATCCCCATGACGTACCTGGTCATGTGATGACTTTGTTGTTATTAGACTCGACCTGAGCATGAGCAAGAGAGATAATATTCAGTGGGAAGCACTGCCTCTGGTGGTCAGTAAGAACGAAATAGAACTTCACTGTCATGTATAGTCCAGGTTCCAAAAACACCAAACCTGACGCTCTTTCTTGACAATATGAGTCTTCACAACATGCACAGTCCGACGAACCGATCATACCATCAACCATGATCTTGGCTCCTGTTCAATGGGACATTAAAGGGGTCATGATATGTTTTTTTGTTTTGTTTTATTACGTTCCCTTATGTGCAATTATAGTATTACTATAGTTTTTTGTGCAATTTTTTTTTTTAAATGTAGTGATTTATGACCTTTTCCCATCCTGTTCCTCCCCCTCTGATTCAAACAGTCTGTTTTGGAGGTGTTTCCCCTTTAAGAGTTCAGTGTTAACGCCCATTGTTATGATTGGCTAACGTCAGTGCTGCTTATGCATAACTTATTTAATCATTTTGTATCACATGTAGGCTACACAATGCTCCGCCACGTGAAACTTCGGTCTTCCGATCTTTTACCATCGTGTCAATTCTCAATTGATTTTGATTCATATGCGCGAGGGAGAGAGAGAGGGAGAGCAAAACAGTTTGAAGGCGCGCGCGCGGCCGGGGCTCTCTCTCTCTCTCTTTTGTCGTTCTTTCAGTAACATGCGCCCTGTCACACTCATCTACATCACTCACCGAACAAATAAGGCTTTGGCGGGCTGCATATGCTGCAAATAATCTGCATCCAACTGCTTTCCCTGACGTCTGGATCGTTCGGCAGCATTCAAACACGTTGCACGTCAACGCATGCGATGATGTCAAATGAGGCGTAGCTGTCTTGCGCTGGAGGCGGTCATATGCAAACGACTGGTACGTCACTTCGTACCATGACGTCACTAAGTTCAAAGGATCTAGAACGAGCTGTATTTAGAGCTTGATTAAATAAATGGTTCGTTTATAATGGGGAGGACGTCTTAAGCTATGATGGAGAATGGTACAAAGACCTCTTAAAAACCAAAAGATCAAGGCAAATTTGGTTTCTCATGTCATGACCCCTTTAAGACAGAGATTGCCGATGCCCAAGCTCGCAACCCATCACCCCCAGAATGCCTTCTGAAACGGATTTACGTTCCTCCCTCACTCCCAAAGAAGGTCTTGCAATGGGTTAATTCGTCCCCTAGCTCCGGACATCCTGGTATCACCGCTACCCTTCAACTACTCCACAGCCACTTCTGGTGTCCGCCTATGCAGTCTGACACCATCGCTCTCATTCATAATTGTTCCAACTGCAACATACAGTAAATAAATCACCCAAGCAACTTGCTTCCAGATTACTCCAACCTCTGCCAATTCCTCTATGTCCTTGGTATGTATAGCCATCGATTTCATTAATAATAATAATAATAATAATTCATCACATTTATATAGCGCTTTTCTGGACACTCAAAGCGCTTCACATAGAAGGGGGGATCTCCTCAACCTTCACCAATGTGCAGCATCCACCTGGATGATGCGACGGCAGCCATATTGCGCCAGAACGCCCACCACACACCAGCTTACTGGTGGAGAGGAGACAGAGTGATGAAGCCAATTGGTATATATATATGGGGATGATTAGGAGGCCATGATGGACAGAGGCCACTGGGCAAATTTGGCCAGGATGCCGGGGTTACACCCCTACTCTTTCGAAAGACATCCTGGGATTTTTTGTGACCACAGAGAGTCATTATAGACCTGCCAATCTTCCAGGGTAACACAATCATACTCATCATCATCAACCACTTCTCTAAAGCATGCTGCCTAATTCTGCTGCCCAAGTTGCCCACAGCCATGGAAACGGCAGAAGATTTGAGCAATTGGGTATTCAGATTTTACGCCATATCTGAGGACATTGCTTCTGATCGAGGTCCCCAGTTTACCTCTCGAGTGTGGTCAACCTTCTTCCAACAACTCAACATAAACGCCAGCCTTACTTCTGGGTATCATCCTAAATCCAACGATCAAACTAAATGCTTAAATCAAGAACTAACTCTCTTTCTACAGACATACTGCAACCAGAACCAATCTGACTAGAGCAATTATTTGCTTTGAGCAGAATATACCGAGAACTCACTGCGGAAACTCTCCACAGGTTTGACTCAATTTCAATGTGTGCTGGGATATCCACCGTGGTTTGGCGAGCCCACTGACCTCCCGGCTGTCAACGATCGCTTCAAAGGAGTGAGACAACTTGGATCTCATAAACCCGTACCTGGAACTGATTACCATTCTCCTGAGTCAGTTTTGATTTCACTGGTGTACTGCCTAAGACTCTGACCGTTTAGTTATTCTAGTGTTTGGTACTGGATATAAAAAGGGGCAGCATGTGAGTGAACTTAAGCTGATTCCTGTGCAGAGAGCAGCTTTTGCCTCAGGCAGAATAAATGTGTGTGTGTCTGCGCTACTGTGTGTGCTTGAGCCTTTCTGCTAGACAGGAACCCTAGAAAAAATTTGAGCTTTCTCATGCCTGTAAAAACTCATTATGTGTGGTGTTTCATGTGAAAGCCAGAGAGTCATGGTCAGATGCAAAAGAAGCCTCAGCAAGAGAAGCTGTGGCACTATTGAGAGAAAAAGTAACATTCAAACAACTCCCACTAAAACAGAAAGAACAACATTGAATGGCATGAAAGCACGGTTTGAGGTGACATTTTACTAATATGTTGCATTAATTAAAATTAGATAATGAAGTGACAGCTATTGACATGGATGCAGTATCACACAAAGGCATCACAAAACCATTTTTAGTCATTGTTGCCATTAGATATTCTGCAGGAGTATTTATCACTACTGATTAAATAGGCTCTATGCCAAACGTCACATGAACAAACAGGAAAACAGCTCTCATCGCATCCTCTTGTTGGAGAAAGTGTTATCGGCTGTATGAACTGACTAGGACTTTTAAGGTAATCAGCTAGTTATTTATTTGTATTGTTGGCATTTCGATTTAAATTTCTAAGAAGAAAAATTAAACCTTTTAATATCAATCTGCATATGCAATGGACATCGGTTATGCTAATCTTTGTTCGCTCCTTTGAAGTTATCTTGATTAAAGGAGAACTCCGGCGAAAAATGAACCTTTGGTCTAATAAAACAATAGTACCTAGTCAACCGTTCTCTGAGATTTGTTTTCATGATAATCGAATGTAAAGAGTTTTATCTCTAAAAACTGTTTAGCGTATAACGCTAGTAATGGGGGCATATAATAAGTAAAAAGAAATCGCTAGTTTATACCACTAACAAGGATTAAAATAGCCCCACACGAACACAGTAACATAATGAGGGTCCCTACATGCAAAACGAAGCATTGAGAACTTTGTAAGTGTACAGACCGTTTAATAAGAAGTTAAAGATAAAGACAGTCCACTTCGTGTATACAGACAGGAGCCATCTTTGGAAAACAGACTCGACTAATCAAACCACGAACGCCATTCATACAGTTCAGAAGTTCACTGACATATTGTTCACATACAGTTCAGCTCACTTAGCACGCTTGATTAGGTTTGATTAGTCGAGACTGTTTTCCAAAGATGGCTCCTGTCTGTATGCACGAAGTGGACTGTCTTTATCTTTAACTTCTTATTAAACGGTCTGTACACTTACAAAGTTCTCAATGCTTCGTTTTGCATGTAGGGACCCTCATTATGTTACTGTGTTCGTGTGGGGCTATTTTGAGCCTTGTTAGTGGTATTAACTAGCGATTTCTTTTTACTTATTAAATGCCCCCATTACTAGCGTTATACGCTAAACAGTTTTTAGAGATAAAACTCTTTACATTCGATTATCATGAAAACAAATCTCAGAGAACGGTTGACAAGGTACCAATGTTTTATTAGACCAAAGGTTCATTTTGCGCCGGAGTTCTCCTTTAAAACGGCTGTATATTCAATGAAGCACATGCAAAAGACCTGAACCAGAAGCGATGCAACCTGTTTAACAGAATATGGAAGTTTGTTGCGCATAACCCCCATTATTTTAGAACCAAAGGGGTTTGAAAACAGGGTAGCTGCCAAAATAATGTTAGTAGAATTTGGCTGGTCATGCGATCTCAACATGGCGGCCACCATGAGGTAGGACCACCATTATGTACAGGACAATAAATCCAACATAGACTCATTGCAATACCTGCATTTCTGTCAGGACCACTATTGCCAAATACGATTGACAATTAGCATACAGTTAGGATTGGCGGTATGGTTCTGTTCTGAGCAAGAACTCCCTGCGCATCCATGCAGCCTAGTATGGATAAGATAAATTCATAGATATGTACCCTGTAATTTTAAAGTATGTATTGGCACACCATTATTACAAAAAGGTACATGCTAAATTGCTCCCAAATTCTATAACACTTACAGTATAAATTATTTTTTAATTCTCCTGGTTGTTACCCCTTTATTCCCCAAACTTAAGTTCCCTTATATATCCCTTTATAGGTACACTATAATTACCGAAAGTTACGCTGTAAATTATTCTTAATTACGCAGTACTTTCTTGGCTGTAATCTAAAGCGTTACCCAAATTGCATTCCTTTTCACAAAAGTTATGATGACGGGCAGATTACCGATAACTTTCTTGCAGCCCTATACACAATACTATGTAATGACCTCAAAACACTTTTACCATAATGCAGGATTTGTAAATTAATACATTTTGATGTTTGAATCACATAACCAGATCCATATGTGGCTTTTCTGCCATAGTATTTTTGCTTTATACAGCATTGCACTTGTGATACGGAGTGCTTGGGTATGAGTCCATTGAAACACCAGTCACAATAAAAGAGCTCAAATACTTGTAGAAGCAAGCTAAAATAGCATGTTTACTTGAACAAGTGTACATGTGGATAACTCTATCTGATAGGGTAGTTTAGTGTAGGTGATACATTATTATTATTTTTTAAGCGTGATTAGCGCCACTTACCAAACATTTAATTTCCGAACTCCTGAGATATGTGAAACAACCAACGTAATAAAACATTGTCAGATTCACCTTCATCTGTTGTTTCAGATAAAACTGAACACGCTTTTAGCTCCACTCACTTATTTTGACAATTCAGTGGTGCAGAAATTACATACTTCATCGTTAAGCTCTGTAAAAGAGGATATATATATAACTCTGGAGTGAAATTAGCAATTCCATTCTATTTAAAATCAAGAGCACAGCATGAAGGATCATTTCTGATCCCCACGCCAGCCATTAGTTAATTGATTGGGCGCAGGGCACTGTCCAATGTGTTTAGCTCTTTAATTAAGAATGCTTCTCTTTTAAACTAAGAAAGTTCAGGAAAAAACAGAAAAGAAAAATGTTTCTGTCTCTCCGAGCCACACTTTCCTTAAAAGGATAGCTCAGGAAAAATAAATAAATAAATACATAAATAAATATAGTCACATACATGTTTCTTTCTTCATGAATGGAAAAGTTTTGAAGATTATTCATGCTGCTCTTTTCCACACAATAAGAGTGAAAGGTGTCTTGACTCCAAAATGGACAAAAAGCATCATATGTCAGAACGGGTTGCAGCAAGGATGAGTTGAAGCAGGATCTAGGTGCAACAATATCTTTTAATAACAATAAATCATGCAGGAGAAACAGGAAACTGCAGGAACGACTCAAACCAGAATATTACCAATGAGAAGAACAACTACAACTGAGGACTATATGCACACAGGGTAACTGAGGAGAAAAACAAGGCACATGATGGGACTTATCAATCAACAAATGAGTAACCATGAGAACAAATGAAAAACGGCACGTTTACAGAAAACGAGAAAATGCAAACATATACCTAACATCATAATAGTAGTCCATTCTTAATTTGAAAATCTTGCTAGAAAACTGTGGCATCATTTACTGGAACAACAGGAGGGTGTATAATGTTTGTAATTGAACTATTCTGAAAGTAAAAATAAAAGCTGACTCGTTCATGGATGTGTTTGGTTTGTTTTATCTCTCAATGCAATATTGATCATGAGTTGCTTCTATTCAGATGTGACTTATTTTCCAGGTAATAAGGCAATACTTAAAGGCATTTAGCCTACCTATTGAATTTATTTCAGCGATTTAAGGTTGATGGGCCATGCTTACAAGTTTGGAAAGTTTCTCAACTCCATCCCTCCAGTGGCTCGTCTTTTCTTTTTTCTTTTCCTTTGTGCGGTTACTGTATAATTGATTTTGCTGTGTTTTTTTTTTTGCTCCAGGAGACAATTAACAGCAGATTAGGCCGTTTCTCTTATATAATACAATAGTGCAACTTCTCCCAAGTCATTATTAAATCCATCACAACAGAAGAGGCGTGCACTCATTAACATGAAAAAATAATATTTATGAAAAAAGCTAAACTTGCATGTTGAAATATACACTTTATAATGTGTTTTATTGCCATTGCCACTGTTGAAAGTCAAATAATAATATTTACCTGGAAATAAAGCAGCAGAATTACACTCAACCTGATATTTAGGCATATTGTCTGTGTAAAGGCAATGGAATTTCTATTAAAGGGTCAAATTATGCTATTTTAAACGTTTATTGGGTTTAATTGAATAGTGATCATGCTTTAATGCTCAAAAAAAACCCCATTAGGTTTCACTTTATTTTGATGGTCCCTTTTGAACATTCTGTTGACTATAAGTAACGTTGCACCTACATGTCAACTAACTCTTATTAGAGTGTTAGAGTATGACTGGTAGGGCTCAGGTTAGAATAAGTTGACATGTTGCAAAGTTACTTATAGTCCGTAGAATGTCTGTTGTAGGATCATCAAAATAAAGTGTTAGCAGATATTAACATACAGTAGATATCCATAATAAAGGCTAGATGTCTTACGGCGGAGTCTCTATCGTCATCACCGGCGGCCATCTTGTCACAGGCAAGCTTTCTGGCGGGCTCTGTGGTGCCTGATGTAAGATGAGTGATCAGCACGAACACAAATACTCTTATATCTCATTTAAATCTTGACGGAATTACAAACGGTTTGGTTTCTTACAAACGTTATTAACGTGGCTATAATTCTGGATGATTATTTATTTATACATTTATTATTCATAAGTATGCAGTGTCATAACTACATCTCTGACGTTTATAACAAACCAAACCGTTTGAAAATCGGTATAAAATTGAGCAAGTTATGGTTATTTAAAAAGTACATGCACCATTAAACCACAATGTTAGTGAGTGAGCGAGCTGCCTTTGACAAGATGGCCGCCAGGTGCAGACGTCGACCTCCATTGGCCAGCAGCGCGGACGAGACATCTAGCCTTTATTATGGATATCTATGGATATTAAACATACAGTCTACTGATACTCTAATCAGAGTCTAATGAGAGAATGCAAAGTTACTTAACAGAATGTTCAACACCATTGCAGCACCTCTATTCCCGTCTGAAACCCTCTGATTGAGTTCCGGTTTCTACAAAACCACAGCGTCTCCGTGACATGGCGACCACACGGAAGCATTGCCCTCTTTCTTTGCGTATGCCTTTGGGCGGGCATTAATATGTCACTTTGTGATTCGGACATTTGCAGAAGTAATATCTGGACTTCGATCAAGGCGTTTAAGCAGGTTTGGAGCTGTGTTTTCTGTTAGACAGAACAAATCTCTTTTGTGGGAGACTATTTGTAACTTTGCAGCTCTTATACACGCATGGAAACAGGAAAACATTAACAAGAGTCAATTAACCCCTTTTAAATCGAATGAATAGTTTTTATCTAATGACACATCCTCTGCAGATTTCTCCAGATGCTCTTCCAGCTGTCCGCGCTCAGTCACCGACATGTCAGACTTCAAGATGAGCCTAATACCAAGGTTGTTTCTTTTCTTGTGCTTTGATATCACAGACAGACAGGAAGAGTGGGAGGCTGGAGATCTCCATTGGGGATTTCTGAATGTCTTCAGCAATATAGACTGTAGGAGAGCAAGGCCAACAATGCCAATCAAAACCTCGAATACTACAATTTCGCCAGAGGCATTTCAGAGAAAGCACAAACAGAAAAGAAAGAAATGGAACAATGTATTAAATGAAAATGCAACATGATTTTGTATGATTAAACGGGGTTTATAGACATTTTATTTCATAGCCTTTCCTTACCAGCACATAGTTCTGATATGATTAGCACTTCAAACGGACTCGGCATCTGCTGCAGTTCTTCTTTAGGGCATCATCAGAGACTAGCCTTTAATATCTGATGCTATTTGGGTCAGTCCAGTGTTTTTCTCATGGTAGACAGATTTTGGAGACAGATGAGAGGACAGTTGACATCTTGGCAGAGATCGACATTTTGATGGAAGTCACTGTAAATCGTGGTGTTTTCACAGATGCTGGTCGTCTTTTGGTCATGGCCCAAGGGCTCTTTTTACAGTTACTCAGTTCACATTCTTTTGACACAAATTAATAAATGTGTAATTCTGTTTAAATATTTTGGTGAGATGAGCCACTCTCAAAGCTGGAGAAAAATAGATTTAATGTTTTTTTTTTTTTTTTTTACATTTTTAAAAACATTACATTTTTAAAACAAAAAAAAATCACGTTAGGTGTGACTGTGTGTAATTAATTTATTTTAGATGTTTATCGCAGACCTTTTACTCATTTCACACATACGTTAAAAAATATTATTCTAAAACTCATTGGAATTCTAGAGGGAATTTATGACACTAAAAATGCTAATTATCACCTATAGATTTTAGAACTATAATTTGAACAGCTAAAACAAGGGATCAGTAACGGTACTGCAGGGAGTCCAACAATAATTGTTTGATAAACTTTTTATTATGAAACGAACAATTTTATGTTTATCCTAATCAAAGCCTGTTCACACGGGACGAATTTCGCGTGCGATATTCGCCGACGTTTAACGCCTCGTGACTAAACAAAGGGCGCCAATATGAGTGTGCACACTGACACGAAAAACGCCATGCGTAAAAGCGTCATTTAAAAAAAAAAAAACGCCTCGGGTTCGTTTTTTGGGTTTGACGCACCGCGTCAAAAACTATCCGACCAATGAGATTGGCGCTTTTACTCATGTGTCTGGAGCTTCTGAAGTTACAGTAAAACACAACTTGGGGGCGCTCAAACACAAAACGGTCTTGCCGAGCACAATCGGTAATACGTAACGGCGAAGAAGATATACGCCAAGTAGCGTCTACCCTGCCGAGGAGAAATAAGACGAGGAAGATGCGAGGCAAGATGAATGTAGAGCTGCTGGTCTCATTGCTGTCGGAACATAAAGAACTATATGACAAACGCAACAGCGACTACAACATAGGACTATTTCTGTTTTACATTAAGCGCCATCTAATGTCAGGGAATGAATTGGCATGTTCACTCGGCTCATCGTCAGCGAAAATCGCTTGGGTGTGAACACAAAAAACGTGTTGAAAAACGCTGGCGAATAACGCGCGCCGATATTCGTCCCGGTGTGTACGAGCCTTAAAGTTAAGTTAATAAAAAAAATAGCTAAATGTTTCATTGCCTCATTTATTCATTTCAAAATTATGTTTTTGCAATCATAACAAAGTATTGGAAATACATTATTAGGGTACTGTTACTATAGACTAGACTTATACAAGTCAATTTTATACAAATGGGGTCCCTGCTCAGTCTTTCTATCCACCAAGGGGGCTTTAGTCTGAAAAGGTTTCCTTGAAATTAGCTATTTATTGAACAATCCATCTTTTATCAAATTACTGCATCTGTCATTTTATAAACACAAAATGCCATTCAAGAATGTTTGGTAACGCTTCCTTTTACAGTACAGTACTTATGTGTACTTACAGTGTACTTACCTAGAAAGAACTGGCTAATGTAAGGTAAGTACATGGGTTAGGAGTAGGTTTAGGGGTAGGTTCAGGGTTAGTAACTAGTTATTACCCAGTAATTGTAATTACTACAGCAAGTACATAGTATGTACATGGGTAACAGGACTGTAAAAGGAAGCGTTACCGAATGTTTGTTACAGTGATTTTACAGTGTTTAAAGAGGACCTATTATCTTTTTTTTTTTTTACATTTTACATTTTTTTACACTTTCTTTAGTGTGTAATGTTGCCATTTGAGCATGAAAAGTTACAAACCAGTCACTTCAAAAGGAGTTATTCTCTATACCAGTTTCCTGAACTCCCTGAAATGTCTCGATTGTAGTCTTGATTTTCTTCCTGGAACAAACACATCACAATATTCCTCATTAAAATAATTCCCACCCAAGGCATAAGCAAATTAAAGGGGGAGGCATGGTTGAGTTGTGTTAGTGTGTTGAAACTTGTGGTTATGGTAAGGGTAACTTTTCCCAAACATGCTGGAAGAGGTTTACCAATCACAACACACTGGTCCAGCCGACCAATCAGAGCTTATTGTGCTTTTTGAAAGGAGGGGCTTCATAGAGACAGGAACTAAACAGAGTGTTACTGACAGACTGGGATAAGAGAGGCTGTAAGTGTGTTTTTTGAACATTCAAGCATGAAACCCTATTCTTGTAGAGCCCAAAAACAAAATACCTGTGGGGAAACTTCTTATCTGTAGGGAAATAGCTGTTACGCCTGTCTTGTTGCTTTGTTTGAGAATAAATCAAATGCCTTTTTTTGATGCACTGTTTCCTTGTTTAGAATGACACATATAACATTCAGAGTGATGTAATTGGCTTTTCTAGCTACATTTTTAATCCAGTATGTGTTTCCAAAATCTGTAAGAGGGGAAAAGAGGGACAGTGAAAACATGGCAGAAGGAGCAAGAGGCCAAGGGAACCCCGTGGCTGTATAATATCCCTTGCTATTACATATACACTCACCTAAACGATTATTAGGAACACCATACTAATGCTGTGTTTGACCCCCTTTCGCCTTCAGAACTGCCTTAATTCTACGTGGCATTGATTCAACAAGGTGCTGAAAGCATTCTATAGAAATGTTGGCCCATATTGATAGGATAGCATCTTGCAGTTGATGGAGATTTGTGGGACGCACATCCAGGGCACGAAGCTCCCGTTCCACCACATCCCAAAGATGCTCTATTGGGTTGAGATCTGGTGACTGTGGGGGCCATTTTAGTACAGTGAACTCATTGTCATGTTCAAGAAACCAATTTGAAATGATTCAAGCTTTGTGACATGGTGCATTATCCTGCTGGAAGTAGCCATCAGAGGATGGGTACATGGTGGCCATAAAGGGATGGACATGGTCAGAAACAATGCTCAGGTAGGCCGTGGCATTTAAACGATGCCCAATTGGCACTAAGGGGCCTAAAGTGTGCCAAGAAAACATCCCCCACACCATTACACCACCACCACCAGCCTGCACAGTGGTAAGAAGGCATGATGGATCCATGTTCTCATTCTGTTTACGCCAAATTGTGACTCTACCATCTGAATGTCTCAACAGAAATCGAGACTCATCAGACCAGGCAACATTTTTCCAGTCTTCAACTGTCCAATTTTGGTGAGCTCTTGCAAATTGTAGCCTCTTTTTCCTATTTGTAGTGGAGATGAGTGGTACCCGGTGGGGTCTTCTGCTGTTGTAGCCCATCCGCCTCAAGGTTGTGCGTGTTGTGGCATTACAAATGCTTTGCTGCATACCTCGGTTGTAACGAGTGGTTATTTCAGTCAAAGTTGCTCTTCTATCAGCTTGAATCAGTCGGCCCATTCTCCTCTGACCTCTAGCATCAACAAGGCATTTTCGCCCACAGGACTGCCGCATACTGGATGTTTTTCTCTTTTCACACCATTCTTTGTAAACCCTAGAAATGGTTGTGCGTGAAAATCCCAGTAACTGAGCAGATTGTGAAATACTCAGACCGGCCCGTCTGGCACCAACAACCATGCCACGCTCAAAATTGCTTAAATCACCTTTCTTTCCCATTCTGACATTCAGTTTGGAGTTCAGGAGATTGTCTTGACCAGGACCACACCCCTAAATGCATTGAAGCAACTGCCATGTGATTGGTTGATTAGATAATTGCATTAATGAGAAATTGAACAGGTGTTCCTAATAATCCTTTAGGTGAGTGTATATATGTGTGTATTTGTGTGCCGTGAGCTGTGAGGGAGAATGTGCTGTTGGCTGTTGGATGGAAATGTGAACTGAAACAATGAGCCTAAGCAGAGATGTTTTTGGAGGAAGCCCAATTACTACTGTGCTCAGCCTGAGATGCTCATGCTCATGCTGGATGTAGCATAGATACGACTTTCATCACACATAGAACAATGTAGTCCACCCACATGTAGCCGGAGTGTTTTTGGGCATGTGTTTGACTGGTAGGCGGTAGAAAGTTATTAACACAGACATTTACAGTGCACTGTAAAAAAAAAGAAAAAAAAAAGTAATTTTCTGCCAGGACATTATCTTTTAGGTTTATGGACATTTTAACCTTTAAACAGAAGACAATGCAATGCATAATTCAAAATACTGGCAAAAAACAAGTGAAAAATCGAATAGAAAATTCCTTCATATTACGTAACACAGTAGTTTGGCCCTATTTTTATGGATTTTTCTTAGAGGGATGCACACACACAAAATATCAAACCAGCTGGAATTTATTTTAAAGAAACATAGCACAAGAAAACAATTATAAGCAAAACATTAAAAAAGTATGATCAAATGTGATGAAGTACCTGTGCTTATTTTGCAAGGACACCTGTTTAAATCGACTTCACTAAAATGAGAGCTGATTATTAAAAGTCACTGCAAAAATGGCTCAGAAATTAGTTCTGAGAAAAGGTCTAGCTTCATTTGTTTGCGAATATGGTTTGACATTTTGTTATGTAATTAAATATAATTCATACATTTTCAGTGTGGCTTAAATGTCTTACTTTAGGGCCATTGTACTGCACGGATGAAGATTTATAAAGGGAATTTTGCACTGGCGTTCGTATGGCGTTACAAATCTGATAACTTTTGTCCATATCAAAATCTGACTTTTGTGCGTACGCACACTTTAAGGATGAAATATATGCAAAGTTTTATACATGAGACCCCTGGTTTTTCAGCAGGTCAGCCTGGTACGCCTGCAAGATATCCATCGTATGCAGTGACGCACCAGCCTGACTCGCTGCCTCTTGGAATTAAAATGAATGTCTTGCTGCACACTGGCTGTGACGTGAACCTCTTAGAAGTGCACTACGCACATTCAACCACTGTAGTCTTCATCTGTGGCCTTCTCTCTTTTGAGAAAATGTTTTCACAAAATAAAATGTAAACAAATGCACGCCCACTCCTGATATACATTGCATACATCAGCATTTTTGTTTATTAAAAAACCCGCATGGGGTTTGAACCAGGGACGACTCAGGGAAGAGTGTAAAAAGGCCCCGTTTTATGAGTGACTGATGCATATTTTACTGTTGTTTAGACCGGAACTATATACAGTTTAGTCAATTTTCAAGCATGATAAATTGATAAACTTTCCAGTCTATTATGCTGTTCAACTTTTTAGCTTGTTCTATTGTTAATAAACAGTATAAAAGGAAGAGCATGCATATTATTATATGACTTGATGGGACTTACTACTATATATCTCTCTCTCTCTTTCTTTCTTTCTTTCTTTCTTTCTTTCTTTCTTTCTTTCTTTCTTTCTTTCTTTCTTTCTTTCTTTCTTTCTTTCTTCTTTCTTTCAGTAAAATGTATATTCAGACATTACACATTAAACTGATCAAAAGTGACTTTTATATTGTTACAAAAAATCGATTTCATATAGATGCTGTTTTTTTCCTCAAACAATATAAAAAAATATATTGTTTCAACATAAAATTTAAGCCACACAACTGTTTTCAACACTGATAGTAATATGAAATGTTTATTGAGCTCAAATCAGCTCAAATGATTTAAAAAATTCAGCTTTGCATCACCCTCAGAGATCTTGATTCATTTTGAAACGTGTTGATTTTGACTTTTTGAATCCAAGGCTCATCATTGTTGAGTAGCTATGATGATAATCTGGAAATATTGCAGTATGTGTGCAGTTCCGTATAGGCTAGCAATAGCAAGCTAGCTTTGAAAGCATGCGATCCCACCCTCCCTTCAGAGCGTCTCCAAAGTCACGCCTCCTCCAAAACACATGAACATGCGCAGCCAGAGCAGAGTCTGTGAAGCATCATGTTAAATTACTTCAAATTAATGTTAAATAATGTCTCAAAGCATATAACATTACAGTAATAATGAATGTAAACATCTTAGAGAGCTCTGACTTGTACCACCTGACCGCTGCAGATTCATTCCGGCGTTGATAGTGTAAGGCCGTCTAATTTGATCCAATGGCGGCATTCAAATTAGCGGTGAAGGTCTCACGCGTGTTCCGTCTCTTCCCATGGCAAAGGGATTTTTAATTAAATGCAATACATTTTATCTTATGTATTAACTCGTTTCATCTGACTCCATAAAATGAAAAAGTTTTTCAATGATATCTGTGCATCATTAGATATACGTTAATGTTTGACTATTCCTTTTAACTCCAATGAAAATAAAGTCAAAGTCTGTTATAATCAAATATAACAATTTATTATGTCAGGTAAATGTATTATTCCAATTTCATAATCAGTTCAAAGATCATCAATACAAAACATCAAATGCTCTAGGATAAGAGAAATAGATGCAAATCCAACATTTAAGAACTACATGAGCTAACCTCACGGGCTGATCTGAGATACAGAAAGAGCCCTGAACTCTCCGTTGCATTTCATTATATATCCAGACCTCCTTTGATATGTAATTTACTGTGGTCCCCTCCCCAGACTTACTGAGGATAGAAGTCTGACCATTTGCTAGGAACAGTGAAAATTAGCATTCAGACAAATGGTCAGAAGGTGTTAACTCAAAGACACACCCTTCTGTGTGCAAGATATTTCTATATTCTTAAGAACTTTATTACTTTTTGATTTACTTCTTTGGGAATGAGACATTTGTACCAGCCACCCTGAGACCTTTAAAATGATACTAAACAATCCTTAAAGATAATCACATTAACATTAAAACCATATAAATTCTTGTGTGAGTGTGGGTGATCTCTGCAAGAGTGGGGGATGCGGGAGTGTGTGTGTGTGAGAGGTGTTCAGATGTTAATTTGCAAGCAAGGTCCTTTGTCTTACAGATCTGTGGTGAGGTTGATTCCTTCAACCAGTTCTTCCAGTCTTACAATAGTGTTGCCAGAGAAAAACACATAACATAAGCATGTGGTTTTGGTTCAGGAGGAACTGTCCCAAACAAATAAATAAATAAAAAATGTATAGATGACATGCATTTTTAAATTGTAATAAGAATTGTAATTAATACATGTGTGAGGGACCAAGCAGTCAAGGGCAAAGAATGCAGGATTTCCAAGCAAAGAAAATTATTTATTAAATACCAAACAAAGTTACAAATTAAATTACTTGAAAACTGAATGAAATAAAGAGGAGCCCATAAAAAGGATCAACTGAACAGAACCAAACTTAACAATAATCAAATCAAACTAAACAAAAAACATGACCTCCCAAATGACACACATGGGGAACTTATATACACAAAGGACTAGTCCATTACACATACACAGGCAATAATACAAACATTAACACAATTTAAATAAAGTAATTAATTTCAGAAATATGAAGAAAGGGGTCATAATCAAACTAAAGAATTATAATCAACAAAATATACATATAATTATAATAAACAAACAAACATAGAATTACTCCTGCACCCCCCAGCTAATTATCAGCATGTATTCGCCCAACCGAACAAAATGGCGGCACCTGACGCCAGCCGGTCCTTTATTGGAACGGACCTCCACCGGAGCGCAGCATCCCAGACAGCACCAAACCTCCGCTCTTCCCACGCAACTGACTTAAACTCAAAAGAAATAGACATTAACAATAAACCAATAATAACTAGAAAGTGTGCACCCAAACTAGCAATTTATGGCATAAAACAAATTGAAAATAAAATCGTGAAAACAAACCAAATCTGTGTCTGTCATTATGAAATGGGTATGATCTGTAACCAAGGTATCTGCAACAAATGTTTAATAATGAAACACTAAAAAATAACATGTAAACAACCCAGAAAGAAAGAGCCTTTTGCATGTATGTTCTCAGTTACCGTCCTTTTGTGTGGCCCCGTCATCGGCCATCACAACATGGTTGACCCCCCTATATGATTCAGTATTTTATGTTATAGTACAGACATAATATTTATGAGTAGAGGGGAGTTTAGTTTAGTTTATTTGCATGGATATAAAATATATACAATGAAAACGTATTAATCCATATACTTTGCAGGGAGAGGCAAAAAAAAACAAAAGAGCTTATTTGCGAATATTATTGTGGTAAATTGAGCTGCTATCTCTATTTATTATAGGCTGTTAACCTGACATGTACAAATATCAACACTCAAATCGATTCAAAATCCAACAATTGTGGAAAATTTTTAGATTAAAAACCCTGAAAATAACAAAACGGGTAACTATAACGGAGCACTAACAACAGTAACAGGTGCAACAAATGGAAATAGCCAGGAATATACTCATTTTCAAACAACGTTGACAGTTGTGGTTATCAGAGAACAATCCTAAACTAGACAGATCCAGGGGCTCTGCAACTCCTCCCAGAGTGGAATCACAGGCGAGGGGATGATAAGAACTGCAATGCAGGGGCTAATATCATCAGGGAGCAATTGAGCAGATTCACACTGAGCCCTACCAACATGGAAACGCACAGGGAACACTCGCTTTCCTCTCGCCCATTCTCACTCTGTTAATATTACAGAGGCGCAGCACTGGTATGCCAATGCTCGGATTTAATTTCAGTGATTATTGTTCATTGTGAGGTCAAGTTTGATGGGCACTTGCATAGCTGCCTTGCAAATTAAGATTCACTCAAACAAAACACGCTAGAGCGTTCTGTTAAGCACTAGCTGGGGAGGTTAATTCTGCAATCACCCTCCGATTAGCATGATCATATTACACCTATGATAAGAGCAGACAAATGCTTCCTGATACACTCCTCATTTTACTCTCCAATTACCCTCGGAGACCTTAATTCTGTTTGAGACGTGATGGAGATGAAGCCTGATTTTGACTTTCTGAATCCAAGGCTCATCATTGTTGAGTAGCTATGATAATCTGGAAATATTGCAGTATGTGTGCAGTTTCATAGAGGCTAGGATTAGCAAGCTAGTTTTGAAAGCACGAGATACCACCCTCAGTAATACAGTAATAATACAGCAATTACATTAAAGCTGCCGTCGGCAACATTTTTTTTTTATCATATTCAGTGAAATCGACACTATAATCCGACAGAACAACATAAATAAAGTGGTTTTAGAAAAAACCCCGAGCTTCTAACTCCACCTAGAGCGTGTTATTTGTTTTGCAAAAATCCACAGCTCCTGGATCATCGGGTCCAATCAGCGCAGGGGGGTGTGAGATCTGACTGTCAATCACAGATCGGGCACACGCCACCCCTCGCGCACGTTACAATCACATGCACACGCCTGAAGTTCGCGCAGTAACGAAGAGTGATGGCGGAAAATCAAGTAAGCTCATTTAGAGTATAAATGACGTTAGCAATTGCAATCTATCGGTAGATTAGCCAGGACAGCATACCTCCAAATACTCCATGGTGTTGATGGATGCTGATGAGACGGCGCGTTCACAGATAACCTGGAGCACACGCACTGACGAGCATGAACTCTGTGGGAGGGTATTCGTTGATAGTGGGGGAGGGGCATGAGAGTTGTAAACATTCAAATTTTTGCCTAAGTCCACTCAATCTGCCAGACTTGCCGACTGCAGCTTTAATAATGGATGTAAACATCTTTGATAGCTCTGACTTGTACCACCTGACTGCTGCAGGTTAATTCCGCCGTTGATAGTTGTAGCCATGGTCAGATCTGACCTCTCCTTAAACTGCTGTTTTTGCATTCTTCTCATTTAGCGACTGTGACAAAAAGCAGATGCCATCTGCCATTTTGATTAAATCACTGATTTCCACAAGTTCTTATCCCTCCACGCACTGCTCACAAAGCAAATGGTGTTTGGACGTAATTGAATTACCGGTACAAGTGCCCCGTGGCGCTTTTCTCTAATGACTAAACAATACCCCGCTTACCACATTTGATCAAGACACATGACCAAAAGGCAGATCACGTGGAAGAACCCCTCCGAAGGTGACAAGACGAACATTGTCCATTCAGATAAGCGCACACACGTGGAATCCCCTTTGGGGTTTTTCGCTTACACACAAACAGAAGAGAATTGTGAGATTAGACAACTGGCCATTGTAGCCGTTGTTAAACTCATCAAATTCGAAGCACACACGCTCACACGGGACTGGTCGCGAGTTCACCCCCCCCCCCCCCGTCACCATCGGTCAATGAACTCTGAACATACATACATACGCATGAACACACACGAAATACTCTGAACCCAGGGGATCAAAAATCCCCTTTTGTAAATGTATAATGTTTTGTGGTTGTGTTTTCATGATTCCCTGATGACAAAACTGGTATAACTGTAAGCTGTTATGATATGTGACCAATTTAACATCCGTTTTAATCACGAAAATCATGTATCTGCATTTCACTAAGCCCTAGGAATGCCGAATTTGGTATGGTTGTAATCAGAATAATCAAAGAAGATTGAATCATCAACCCAAAATGTAATATGATGCATGCTTTTATTAATACTAGTTTAGAAGTGTATTTCGAACAAGTTTATCCCCTATACACATGATCCGTAAGGCGTGAATCACGAGGTCTGACGACACGCCTTCCTGCAACACGATTGGATCAAACACGTGAGGAAGGCGTGTCCCTCGCTCCTTCAAAATAGACCGCCACCTTATCCTCTGGGCAGTTTCCTACGCCAGAGAGAGATGCCTAAACTTTCCTGCTAAACTCCAACCGGAGTTTTCCTTCTTCGTCGTTTTCCTACTTTGTTTTAATCTAAGTTTTCTTTTATTTCGATCTACCTCAGTTGATAGTTCGGTTTCATTCAAGAACGAAACAAGTTTAAGATTAATCGCCTCTCATACGGGCCACAGCTGAAGCAATCGCAAACATCTGCCTCCTACCGAAAGACGCGCCAGACAACTCCAACCACGCTGCCTTTGTAACACAACTCAACACAAAGGGACCGTGTGTTTAAATCAAGTAACGTACAAATCTCAATTAAGTGCTGCTTAAAGTGTCTCGATTTATGCTGGAATCCTTTGGGTCTCTGTGAACTGTTTGAACTGTTCTGTCTCTTTCACTCTCTCTCTCTCTCACACCCACTCTCTCTCTCTCTCTCTCTCTCTCACTCTCATTCTATCTGTCTCTTTTTAAATACGTCATATTGCAATCCTGTATTAATTGTTTGTTTTTTTTTTATGCATATTATTTACTCCTGCGTGATTTTGGTAGTCTATATAACCCTTAGTATTGTGTTATTAAATTCCATAATCCTTTGAATCGAATCTGTCTCATTGTCCCATGATTGAAGTCTCTGTAATATGTCAAAGATCTGTAAGTTACCAAAAGCTCTACCTCGGTTAACTATCTGAAAGTTAAACATCTGAAAGTGCTGTATACGAGCAGATACTTCCGTGTGGCCAGCGGAAAATATTCACTCGGTATACAGGCAGGTAATCTTGTGATATAAGGAAGTTTTCATCTCCGGTTCGCGGGACGAACCAGGATGCATGACAAACTAATTTGGAATCACATGTAAATTGACCCTGACAATTAATCTGACTTAACCAAACCAAATATCAATAATTACTACGATCAATCGTGTTAATTATTCATATATGGTAATGTTTAGTCCATTCCCTATTTGGGATAATTTAATTTATGTATGCGATTACATATTCATTATCTAATGAATAATATTCCCCATTTGAGTTAAATAATTTCCCCAAAACGAGACTCATTTCCGCTACATAGTGTTGCCATAGAAAAACACATAAGCCTGAGGATGTGACCAGCGCAGAGTAGAAAATCACAGGTTGCCATCTCGTAATTACAATTATTACAACATGGCGTGGACGCAGCATAAGCATGTTGTTTTGGTTCAGGAGGAACAGTAAAAGATGGCTGCTGTTTGTTTGCAGCGCTCTATGACTGTGGCTGCGTCCGAAACCTGAAAAATGCTGCCGTCGGACTCGGAGGATACATTCCAAGTAAGGAAGGCATTCGGGCACGTATAAAGGGTGCATACCGGCCGCAAAGCACCCTTCTCAAACCTAAAATGGCAAATCGGACACTCTACAGTCTTGTTGATTTAACGGACAAGCACATGTGGCAGCCCACAAGACCACAAGTGCACATGAAGTGTGCCATTTAGGACAGGGCCTTAGTTTCACTTAGTGTCTCTTAAAGGGATAGTTCACTTTGAAATAAATTTTTGGTATGTTTTAGCTTACCTCAAGGGCATCCAAGATGTAGGTGTCTTTGTTTCCGCAGTAGTTTCAATTTTGATATTTTTAGGTCAAACCGTTCTTGTCTGTCAGTCATATAATGCAGGTCTATGGTCACCACCTCAAAGAGCATGCACAGAGAAGTCCAAATTAAACATGATTTAATGACTCGTAAATGTAAGTACACATTGATGGCCTAAGACACGAAACGAGCGGTTTGTGTGAGAAAACAAACAGTATTTATATCGTTTTTACCTCTTTTAACCACAGCCACGTCCAAGTGCTCTGAGGGCGCGGGCGCTTCTGTCTTTTTTCACACAAACCGCTCGTTTCGTGTCTTAGGCCATCAATGTGTACTTACATTTACGAGTCATTAAATCATGTTTAATTTGGACTTCTCTGTGCATGCTCTTTGAGGTGGTGACCATAGACCTGCATTATATGACTGACAGACAAGAACGGTTTGACCTAAAAATATCAAAATTGAAACTACTGTGGAAACAAAGACACCTACATCTTGGATGCCCTTGAGGTAAGCTAAAATATACCAAAAATTAATTTCAAAGTGAACTATCCCTTTAAGATACCTTCATCTGATCGATCTTTGAAGGCAGCATTTATCCTTCACTGCCTATGATAGTCCACAATCCTGTGCAGTGGTTCCATTCCTTGAGAGTTGAGCTAAAAAATAAAGATGGCTATGGTCGTCTGTGGAAGGCGTAGGATCATAAAATGTTCATCCAATCACTGCATTCGGTCCGAATGCAATGATTAGATGTCCAACCTGCCTTTTCTAGTTCTTCCTGGTCCAAAACAACGAGTTTATGCTGCATTCACATCAAAACTACAGTAATTTGGAAGAGATGAAACACCCGTTATATAGACGTTATACTTGGAGCGGTTCGTGAAAATTTGCTGTTATTCGTCTGGCTTAAACATGTAGTTAAACAAAACTTTTATCAAAAAAAGGTTCTAAAAATTGGTTCTGAAGAGTGTTTCCTATAGCTAGGCAGGACGTGTCCCTCAGTGCATAAGATAAACTCAGCTGATTGAGGAAATGATACCGAAAAGCCCTACGCTGACAGTTTGAGGTGAGGACTTCTGAATTACTGAGGGAAAGTAAGATTAATGTGCCACTCAAGTTTAAATGTCTTATCTCTCTAAAGCACATTTGGCGAGACTGTCCACTCAGACCTAAACTTGTAATATGTTTTTTAATTAGTACCTGATGATGATAATGACATTGACAAGAATACATCTAGAATAACAATGATTAATGTGATGGAATCAGGTCTGTAGAAAACAAATATAGGAGCAGGTTTCCTTTACAGAGTTCAGTAATGGTCGGTTCTGAATGGCCTGTGCGGAAACACTGAACTGTGATCCTGACTCAAGTTCGATTCTAGCTCGCAACATTTCCAAATCACTCCCCAGCAAAACGTCAAGACACCTAAAAATGTAAGATAATTAATTATAATGAACTGGTTATATTTATTAGTTAAAGGATTAGTTCACTTTAAAAATAACTTTTGCTGATCATTTACTCACCCCCATGTCTTTCTTTCTTCAGTCGAAAAGAAATTAAGGTTTTTGATGAAAACATTCCAGGATTTTTCTCCATATAATGCACTTTACTGGGCACCAAACGGTTCAAGGTCCAAAAGACAGTTTCAGTGCAAACTGCAAACTGTTCAAAGGGCTTTAAACGTTTCCAGACGATGAATAAGGGTCTTATCAAGCGAAACAATCACTCATTTAAAAAATAAATAACAAAGTTTAAGTTTTATAAGCTCAAATGCTCGCCTTGCTCTGTTCTGTGATGCACGTTCGAGACTCTCCTGTTCGAACTCGTTCATCAAAATGAACAAATCTTTTTTCGAGTCATTTGATTCATTTAACGAGTCATTTGATTCATTTAACGAACGAAATGAACGAATTGACTCGGAAAAAGATTCGTTCATTTTGATAAACGAGTTCGAACAGGAGAGTCACACAGAACAGAGCAAGGCGGGCATTTGAGCTTATAAAACTTAAATTTTGTTATTTTTTTTTTTAATGAGCGATCGTTTCGCTTGATAAGACCCTTATTCATCGTCTGGTGTCGTTTAAAGCCCTTTGAACAGTTTGCACTGAAACTGTCTTTTGGACCTTGAACCGTTTGGCTACCAGTAAAGTACATTATATGGAGAAAAATCCTGGAATGTTTTCATCAAAAACCTTAATTTCTTTTCGACTGAAGAAAGAAAGACATGGACATCTTGGATGACATGGGGGTGAGTAAATTATCAGCAAAAGCTTTTTTTAAAGTGAACTAATCCTTTAATAAGACTGAATCAGCCTGACTAGATTAGGCTACACTGTTAAAAATAAATGGTTCCTGCAATGGTTTTTGCAGTGATGTCATAGAAGAACCATTTTGGGTTCCCCAACGAACCTTTCAGTAAACAGTTTAAACCATCTTTATCTTAGTGTGAAGAACATTTTTAAAAAGATTTTTTTTTTTTGCAATTTTGGAAAGGTTGAATGGATCTTTACAGAACCGTGAATAACATTTAAGAGTGCACACCAACAAAAGTAATTCAAATGGTAACATTTAAAATGCTATAAAATCAATAAAAATGTCACAAGGCCAAAATTACAAGAAAACCAATAATATTATAGTAAATATCAGCAATGTCTTATTGACACACATAGAACAACACCCTGCTAGCGAATATAGAGATTAATAACTTTTCACACTTAGCCTACATATTCAGATTCAGGGTTCCCTTTCGAGGGAACTCCAACTGCGTCGAATGACACTTTGGGGGAACGCCCCTCAGCGTAGCGCCTCTGAAGTATGAATGAAACTGAGCTGATCTCTGATTGGTGCAACGTCATGACGTAATGTGTGACGGCAGATAGGAGGAAGCTATAAAAGCAGCCGGCACACATAAGATGTCAGCTTTCTGTTCTTCAGCAAGCGCTATCTGTGACTGTTTGTCTTATTTATTGTTGTCTGTTACTGAGTGAATATTGAATGAGTGAAATGGCGAGTGTGAGCTTCAGGAAGTGTGTGCAATGCATCCTTGCCCTCGCTACATCACGGGCGGGGACACACACCAACTGTGCACACATTGTTTGGGAATGCAGCACGCGCAGGCAGCTCTCGAGGGGGCTGCTTGCGAGGATTGTGAAAAGTTGACAATCCGTGTGCTGCGTTCCCGGCTGGCTATCTTTGATGAAGATGGTCAGCCTCGCGAGCCCCGTGGTGCGGGACCCGCGTCCGCTGAGGCGGCGCGGCGACGCTCTTCATGGGGCTCACAAAGAGATCTGTCCGGGGATCTCGAGGCTGCTGAGACACCTTCTCGGGATTCATCGGGCAGTTCTGATGTCCTCGAGCCTCGCGCAGAAGCCCGCCCCACGGCTTCTTCTGCGCGAGTCGAGGATCCGATGTTTGAGCTGTCTGCCTCTGAGGAGGTTGACGTGCTCAGCATCGAGGGCGGGGATTTCGGGGACGACTCGCCGCCCCGTGTCCCCGCGTATGAGGAGCTGGTTGAGGTTGTTTCCCGTGCGGTGGCTCATTTAAATATCAGCTGGCCACAAGAGAGACAGGAAGCGCAGACTAAAAGTAAACTGGATGAGCGCTTCCTGCAGCACAGGGAACAACCTCATCACCGGGGCTTGCCGTTCTTTCCCGATCTGCACAACGAGTTGTGTAGATCGTGGAAAAAACCACGCTCTTCTCGTGTCTCCAATCCCCCTATTATAAATTATAGTAACATCATGGGGGCACGCGAGAACGGTTATGGGATGATGCCGCGCGTTGAACAGCCTTTGGCGAATTATTTATCGCCTGAGTCGGCATCATCCCTTAAAGCCCCGGTGCTGCCCACTAAGCCGTGTAGAGACACATCAGCGCTAGTGGGCAGGGCTTATATGGCTGCGGGTCGGGCTGGTGCGAGTCTTCACACCATGGCTATGCTCCAGGCGTACCAGGCCGACCTTCTTAAGGACATTGATGAGGGCGAGGGTCCAACTCCGGAAGATATTGCGGAGTTGAGGAAGGTCGCTGATTTGTCTCTCCGAGTCACCAAGGAGACGGCCCGCGCTGTCGGTCGCTCCATGGCAGCTATGGTGGTCTCGGAGAGGCATTTATGGTTAAATCTTACGGGCATCAGGGAGAAAGACAGGGCCTTCCCACTTGATGCCCCGATTTCGCCTTCTGGCCTGTTCGGCGACGCCGTTAATACCGTCGTCGACAGGTTTCAGGAGGCGAAAAGACAATCAGCGGCCTTCAAACAATATCTCCCTCGCCGCTCAGTGTCCAAGAAGTCTGCCCCCAGTGGGCAGCCGCAGCCACAGCCATCAGCCAGCTCCTCCGCCTATAGACAGGCTCAAAAACAGAGCGTCGCGTCTAGAGCCCCCCCTCAAGGAGCTTGGAGGCATAGACAGCGCTCTCAGGCGAAGCCTCAGCCTAAGCAGGGCGACCTGAGAGCCGTCCTGCAGGCTAAAAAGGCTTTGTCAAAGAGATCCTAGCTACTCTAGGATCTCTGCGGGCGGCCCCACCCGTGGTGGAACGACCGAGGTCGTCTCCTTCACGGAGCCCGCAGGAAATCGATGTTGCTCTCCCGCCGTTAAACACGCTTCGGGACACATCGGTATCCAGCGAACGTAGGCAGCACTGTCCGCCCCACAGGCTTGCGGTCAGGCAGCATTCGCGTCCGCCAATCGAGAATCGTTTTCGGTTCAGCCCTGCCGGGAATCCGCTTCAGGGGGCCGAGAACGAATACCGATTAATACCCGAAGCCAGGCTCGAGAGCCTGGTTCCCTTGGTAAAATATTTCGATGCATGGAAAAATCTGGCGAATATTTCTCCTTGGGCCCTGCGCACCATTCAAAATGGGTACAGGCTGCAGTTCAGTTCCCGCCCACCCAGATTCTACGGGGTGGTCTGGACTGTAGTCGACCCAGTGCAGGGTCGGGTATTGGAACAGGAAGTAAACTCCCTGCTGGCAAAGGAGGCTATAGATCGTATTCCTCCACCGGACAGGGAGTCCGGGTTTTACAGCCGCTTCTTCATAGTTCCCAAGAAGGATGGGGGGTTGCGTCCAATAATAGATCTCAGGCACCTGAACCGTTCTCTGAGGAGATTCAGGTTCAAGATGCTCACTATTCCCATTATCGTGAGTCAAATTCAGTCCGAGGATTGGTTTGTCACGATAGATCTAAAGGACGCATACTTCCACATATCCATCCTTCCATCTCACAGGAAGTTCCTGAGGTTCACTTTCGGGGGCGAAGCGTACCAATATCGGGTTCTTCCGTTCGGCCTAGCTCTCTCCCCTCGCACATTTACCAAATGTATGGATGCAGCTCTGGCACCGCTGTTGCTTCAGGGCATCAGGGTGCTCAATTATTTCGACGACTGGCTGATTTTAGCACAGTCACAGGAGCTGGCGGTTCGGCATCGAGATGTCGTCCTCGCCCACATCCAGAGCCTGGGGTTGAGACTCAACACGAAAAAGAGCGTGTTGACACCAGCCCAGAGAACTACGTTCCTGGGAGTGGTGTGGGACTCGGTCACGATGCGGGCACAATTGTCTCCCGCGCGGATCGAGTCCATCCTGACCACAGTGTCCAGGATAAGGCTAGGCCAAGCCATCACTGTGAAGCACTTCCAGAGAGTGTTGGGGCTCATGGCAGCAGCGTCCAGTGTCATTCCATTCGGCCTGCTGCACATGAGGGCCCTTCAGTGGTGGTTAAAAACCAAGGGGTTCTCCCTGAGGGGAAACCCGTTCCGCATGATCAGGGTTACGCGCAGATGCCTTCGTTCCCTATCTATGTGGAAGAAAGCTTGGTTTCTGTCCCAAGGGCCAGTGTTGGGAGCGTCATGTCGCCGGAGAACCGTTTCGACAGACGCCTCCCTCACGGGCTGGGGCGCGGTCATGGACGGCCGCTTTACGACAGGCCTATGGCAGGACCATCATGCCTCCTGGCACATAAACTGCCTGGAGATGTTGGCGGTGTTCCGAGCTCTGAGGAGCTTCCTGCCGTACCTCAAAGGTCATCATGTCCTTGTGAGGTCAGACAATATGTCGGTAGTGGCCTATATAAACCATCAGGGGGGTCTGAGGTCTCGCCCTCTATGCGGACTGGCGCATCAGATCCTCCTGTGGTCCCAGGGGAAGTTGTTGTCTCTAAGAGCAACATTCATCCCGGGGAGTCAAAATCAGGGAGCAGACATCCTGTCGAGACAGGGGCTGAGGCCCTGGGAGTGGAGACTCCACCCCGAGGTGGTGGAGTCAATATCTCAGAGGTTCGGCCCAGTGGAAGTGGACTTGTTCGCGTCTCGAGAGACGACCCACTGTCCACTGTGGTTTTCCCTCACCCATCCAGCCCCGCTGGGGTTGGATGTAGTGTTGCTTTCGTCAACGAAAATTATGACTAAATATCGTCGTCAACGAACCTTTATCACGTGACGAAAACGAGACGAGACGCAACGTAAATGCTGGTCATGTGACGATGACTATAACTAAATGTATAATGCAATATCGTTGACGAATAAAAACGAGACTAAATGTGGTTTACGAAATAAAAAGTATGCTAAAATGTCTCTTCATTTTCGTTGACCAAAACGAGACGAGACGAAATGTTATTTAACGTTATTTCGTCTCGTTTACTTGCATTATTATTATGCAGCATTTCTGTTTCGTGTTCAGGGGCTGCATGAGATCGCACTGCGCAGACGCAGGCGACTTCACATCCTCAAGCCCCACTCGCGGCATTATTTAGAAGATCCAGCTGCGTGAGTTATGGCTGTTTCACACATACTCCGTGTGTAGTGCGTATGCGGTGCGTGTTGCGGTGTGTATGCAGGAGCAGCACGAGCTATTTTGCTTTCACATGTGCTCCGTTTGCAGTGCGCAACTGATCTACGGCTGTACCACAATCACAACATTTATTCTCTATTTTTTATTTCAAATCAATATTTTTAGCCTACATCCATTATGTCGCGTTGTTGAGGTAGCTACTGTGTAGATCTCTGCTCTGCTGTAATGCACGCACGCTCCTGGAGCGCATTGACGGACCGCATCCGCGTGCGTTTGAGCGCTCTAACCATAGGCTCTACATGGGTGCGGGAAAAAAAATTCGGAGTAGCCTATGTGTGAAACAGGCATTAGCATAAACGACAACAAACAAGTCGTTTGTTAACAAGTTAAGTCTGACACAGAGAAAGAGATTCGTCTTTGGGAGAAAAAGAAGAAATGACATTAGGAAAAACTTTCATTTCATCATGTGTGTAGGCTACTTCTAACATGTTTGGTTGGTAAAATAAATATGTTGTAAATTCAAATCAGAGCATTTTTCGTGTCTGGAATGGATGTATTCTTGAGTCTATAAGGTAACAATAATACAATAAGATAACAGAAGATAAGATTGTTTGAAATGGGTTTGGCTAAAAGAAAATTTTGGTTTTATCTATACTATAGGTATAGGCTACTATATTGACTGGGTTAAATAGAATACTAAAAAGAGACTAAAATACAATTTTCATTGACTAAAACTAGACTATGTCTTTCGTCGACTAAAACTAGACTAAAATGTCATCAGTTTTTGTCGACTAAAACTAGACTAGACTAAAAAGAGTATGAATGTGACTAAAACTAATAAAAACTAAAATGACAGCTTGACACAAAGACTAGACTAAAACTAAAATTAAAACAGGCCGCCAAAAACAACACTAGTTGGATGCCATCAGGGCCATAGCTAGAGGATTCGGGGCCCCCTGAAAAAATATTGATGTGGGCCCCCACCACCCTCCACCAATATCATATACTGTACAATAGATGAACATGGAGGCCCACATAACAGAAGATGGTGATGTTGTTGTAAAACCTTTATTTTAAAAGTTAAATGTTTATATAAAAATTACAACTAATAAAAACTAACAAAAAGCAAGAAATTGTTAAATAATAATAAAACCAATTTTTAAAAAGTAATTCCCGCCCCCCATCAGTCTGTTATAATTCATAATCAAAAAGTATACATTTAGAAATTGACAAGAATGCAGTCTAATTAAAAAAATAAAACCATTTATTGCCTTATTTTTTAATAAAGATAATATGGAACTGGTAATATTATTAAATAAAGCGAATACATTTATTCATCCAAGTGCAGTGTGTTGTATTCGTGTTTTCTCGATGTTTTAAATATCATCAGCCGCCAGGTCAGATGCATAATGCAATGCGTCGTGACTCGTGTAATTTTTTTTAAACTCTATTTACATTAGTGTAAAAAGACAGGAATTTAGACCACGTAATCCTTCGGTCTATTGTGGCGCGCACCGATAATAAAAAATGACTGTACACGGCAGACTGTAGACGGAAGTTTTCTAATTCCCAGCGAAATAACAATATATAACCGGTCTTTAAGAACGTCTTGATCGACTGGGATATAACCACTCTCCTTGCCTCCCTCTCCGTCTTTTCCTGGCATTTCTGGTTCCCTGATTTATGTTTTCTTTTCCCCGACATTTTTCAGTCAGTCAATCTCCTGCTCTTCCACCAACTTCATCGTAATCTTCAGGCTGCCGCCTCAACTCTGATTGGTTCTGTTCACGAGCTGGGGTGGGACTTACAATTTTATTGGGTCCATCTGATGTTTGTCACTGACTCTGACTGAATAATTAATAAATAGGCTACTTTAGGTCGGACTAAACCATTTTTATGGAGGTAAGAGAAGCAGATATTTGGTAAAATATTTACCCAAATTGCACTTTTTTGTGGTTTTCATTTAAATCTCTGGCATACAACTAATATAAATATTAAAATTATTCATACAACAGGGGCCTAAATAGTATAACTGGTGGATTTTGTGGGGCCCCCTGGGCAGCGGGGGCCCCTATAATTGTCACCACCTTTCACCCCACTAGCGACGGCCCTGGATGCCATGGTGCAGACGTGGCCGAGGCTACGTCTGTACGCATTTCCCCCGATCGCTCTGCTCCCGGGAGTTCTAGAGAGAGTCCGTCGCGACGGGATCAGTCTACTGTTGGTAGCCCCGTTGTGGCCGGCCCGAGTATGGTTCTCCGACATAATTTTGCTCCTGGACGGCCCTCCATGGGAGATTCCCATCATTGAGGGACCTGCTGACACAGGCAGAGGGCTCAATATTTCACCCTCGGCCCGAGTATGGAAACTGTGGGTCTGGCCCCTGAGGGGGCACAGTATCTAGAGGCCGGCCTATCAGCTGGAGCAGTGGAGACCATACTCAGCTCTAGAGCTCCATCCACGAGGAAATTGTACTTAAAGTGGAACGTCTTCACCGTTTGGTGTAGGGAGCGTGAGGTGGACCCAGTTAACTGCCCAGTGGCTTCAGTGCTGGAGTTCCTCCAAGATCGCTTCTCCACTGGTCTTACCCCGTCCACAATCAAGGTGTACGTGGCTGCCATTGCGGCTTTCCACGCTCCTCTGAGTGATGGGCCTCTGGGGAGACACCAATTGGTCGTACGTTTCCTCCGTGGGGCTTGGAGGATGAGACCTGCAGCTCGTACCAGGGTTCCCACTTGGGACCTGGCAGTGGTTCTCGAAGGGCTGGCCGAGGCCCCCTTCGAGCCGCTGGAGTCGGCTGAGGCCAAGAACCTTTCGTTGAAGGTGGTCTTTTTGTTGGCCATTACTTCTCTGAGGAGGGTAGGAGATCTCCAGGCACTCTCCATATCTAACGAGTGCCTGGAGTTTGCTCCAGGCAACATTAAGGCCATTCTTCACCCTAGGCCCGGCTATTTGCCTAAGGTGCCGTCCAGTGCGGTACGGCCTACGGTTCTGCAGGCTTTTCATCCTCCACCTCACGTGACGGCGAATGAAGAGAGACTTCACCTGCTCTGCCCTGTCAGAGCACTGAGTATTTACATTCAGAGGTCCTCTTCATGGCGGAAGTCGGACCAGTTGCTGGTGTGTTTCGGGTCGCCCAGAAAGGGGCTTCCCGCCTCAAAGCAGACCATCAGCAACTGGATTGTCCAAGCGATTTCCACGGCCTATCAGGTGCGCGGTATGCCTTCACCTTTGGCCGTGAGGGCTCATTCTACCAGAGGCATGGCGTCCTCTAGAGCCCTTCTCGCGGGGGCCCCCATCCAGGAGGTCTGCGATGCAGCAGGATGGGCTACCCCTCATACCTTTATTAGGTTTTATAGTTTGGACATTCCGTCTACACCCGGCTCTCTTGTGCTCGCGTCCTAAGTGTGCCTGTGAGCAGCTTCACACTAGGGCAGGCAGGGCGCGTTGTGGCGTAGTGGGTACTCGTTCCCCCAAAGTGTCATTCGACGCAGTTGGAGTTCCCTCGAAAGGGAACGTCCTCGGGTTACGAATGTAACCCTTGTTCCCTGAGAAGGGAACGAGAACTGCGTCCCTTGGCCACGCCTTCCCCTGCCTGGGAGCGCTTGCTTCATCACAGAAGCTGACATCTTATGTGTGCCGGCTGCTTTTATAGCTTCCGCCTATCTGCCGTCACGCATTACGTCATGACGTTGCACCAATCAGAGATCGGCTCAGTTTCATTCATACTTCAGAGGCGCTACGCTGAGGGGCGTTCCCCCAAAGTGTCATTCGACGCAGTTCTCGTTCCCTTCTCAGGGAACAAGGGTTACAGTCGTAACCCGAGGACGTTCTTCTCATCTTAATCTGCCATTGACATTTTTAATAACTCTGTATTCATCCTGACTGAGTCTGTCTTCTTTAAACCACACAGATGTCTTCAGCAGCTCATTCTCTGACAGTGTCACAGAAATATACATTTTCCTCACATGCTCCTCTGTGCCTGTGATTTAGCTCTGTCATGACATTCATAACCCAGCTTTGACAGGGTGAAAAATGTCAGCTTCACCATTTTGCTGATTGGCAGTAGGGTCTAGATTTTTTTAATTATTATATGCAATTTCTGTCTTTGTGGATGGAAATAAATTGGGGTAGTCAAACTAAATGATGGCCTATCATTCTTACGGGCAGGGAGGAATATAAGATATCAAAGGATATAGCTTATGTGTACTGCATATGCATGCTTTACATTTAAAGCCCCGAGCGCTCCATTATTTAGTATTTTGAAGTACTGCAGAACAGGAGGGCAATCATTTATATGGTTCACTTACATAATCAACAATGGAATGCAAATGAAGGCACACTGATATATTAAAGAAAAAAATATAACACTGCAAAAAAAAGTCATAAATAAAAACTGGTTATATTAAGGGATACATTGGTTACAACCATGAATTACTAAGGAAAAGGACAACTGAAAGTACAGTCAGCAAAAGTAAACTCATATCTATTCATTCTCTAAACAGCTTTTCCTATAAGTAAACTTATTTGTAATAAGACGTTTTAGCAGCTTTGCTGAAGAGTTCTAGCGTGAAATTATATTTTGGGATATCTATATCAAGCTAATGACAAAATCTGAGTAGCCATGGGAACATGTGCATATTCCTTCTTTGACGACAGGCATCTCTTAATGGCAATTTATAGACAAAGCTCATTCATGCAGATTGAAGACATTTACCCGGTTTTACAGACAATGCTGAAGCCTAGTCATAAATGCATGTTTGAGCTTTTTTTAAATGGAAGCAACTTGACATATCTTAAAATATGTCACTGCTATGGTTTTGTCTCTAGATGTACATCAGTAAAAAAATTGCATTTTAAAAGCTACTTAAATGTCCAAATTGAACTAAGGTAATGGGTAATGGTTTAATCATCTGTCTGTGAAACCGGGCCATAATGGGTCAATCATTCCCAAAAAATCGTTCAAAATCATAGAAAAACAAATTATATTTATGCAAATAAAAAAGAAGCTTGTTTTGTATGACCATTAAGAATTTTTACATTTTGACATTCCAGTTTTTACAAAATTGCTTACACACAATTTCTGAAACTATGGCTCAATATCTCAAAACTCTACACACAAAACCCCAAAACACACACACAAGATGCAAAACGTCACACATCTCTTGCAAAAGAAAACACTTCATTCAAAACTTTTTTAACTCTTCTAAAAATGGTGTTTTTCTCTTGTCTTTTGCTTGTTCAGTGTGCAGTGGAGCTTACAAAAGTTTGTCATAGCACTTACACATTCATGTATGTGTATGCATGCACAATTGCTATACAATTGATGAACTTTACAGTTATTGAACTGAACTAAATCAACACTGAACTTACTTGAGAGGAATAATGCCGATACTGCATGGCTTGTTAGAACTGCTTTTTTTTTAGGAGAATTTGAATTTGTTACTAATGTGAAGCTGCTTTGAAAAAAATCTGTATTTTATAAAGCACTATAGAAATAAAGGTGACTTGACTTAGCATGCATATTAAGCATATATTTACACAATAAACAGAAATGCAAGAATGAAAAAAGTTTTTTTGTTTCTTAAAACATTGCACTCGGACTTGGTCATTGGTCTCGCCAAATGTTTGAGTTGGTCTTGACCGAGTCCAGTAATGTATGTTTTTTTCTCCTTCAAAACAAAACCAGTAATGGAGCGCGCTTGTTCAGAAAATGGGTGACGTTATTGGTTTAATTCTAGAATATGCATTGACATTGATCGCCTGGTATGTGTCTGGCTGCAACTGTCATAACTGTCAACTCTCATAAGGACTTTTCGACAGGAAAACGGGTAAAAGAAGATCTGTCTACAGTTACAGTAATCAGCCGATTGTATGCACCATATCAGCACTTGTGATACCCCTTCCTGTGACATTGTACAGTAAGTTACATGTATTACTCTCTACATAGGATAGAGGGTCGGGAACGACAAGGAGGAAGGGGGCCCATATTCACGCAAGAACAAGAGAGAGAGATAATAAACATGGTTTTGGCCAATAATGCTATCAGGCTCAGAGAACTACAAGCAAACATTATCGGTGACCATGCCATTTTCAATAATGTCCATCAGGTTTCTCAGTCGACACTGGCACGCATCTTGAAAAGACATCAGGTTCAAATGAAACTACTTTATCGAGTGCCTTTTGAGTGGAATTCAGAGAGGGTCAAACGGCTGTGGCATGTGGAGGTTTGTATTGTTCACTTTAGCACTGTGATGTTGCATACTGCACACATGATTTTTTTATATGGACTGTATACTAGACCTATCCTGAACTACACAATCTTGTCTTTCACTGTATTTCAGAGAGTTTTGCAGATGGATGCTGAGGAAATCCTGCATGAATTCATATATATTGATGAGGCAGGGTTCAACCTCACAAAAGCAAGAAGGAGAGGCAGAAATATCATTGGCCACAGGGCTATAATCAATGTCCCAGGGCAACGTGGGGGTAACATCATCCTTTGCGCTGCCATTACTATACCTTCCACCATACTCTCCGTTTCTAAACCCTAGAAGAGTTTTTCTCTACATGGCGGTGGAAGGTTTACGATCTCCAGCCCCAGGGTCAGGCCATGGAGGACGCCTGTGACCCAAGTCGATGCCGTAGCTGTGCAAGGATGGATTCGACATTCAAGACGGTTCTCCCCTCGTTGTCTTGCTAATTAGGATATTGCTTGTGATGTTGATGAAATTCTCTGGCCAGATCCAAGTTAATTTTTTTAATCGATTGGCAGCACTAATTCAAATATTCTATTCTAAACCTGTAGTGAATTTAAAAACAACCAGGCAGCTAATATGCACACTTTAATATGCGCACATGCTTTTTGATCATTACAAATAATAATGCAAAATGATTTATCTTAAAATAGTTAAGTAGTGGTCTTGAAGAGGATTATCTTTTTCTGTCTCTGTCTTGACCGTCTCAGTTGGACTCGGTCTTGACTTGGACTTGAACCTCCTTGGACTCTTACAAAAGTCTGTTTTACAATTGCAAACTGAGTGTAAAGCATATAATGGGCTTGCAGTTTTTGCATTAGGTACACGAGTGAATGATTTCGCTAATTGGGCATCAAGTACCACTTTTAGCAGTAGCACCTCATTGCAGTACACGAGATCCAGGGGGCGGAGTTGGATCCAGATCTAAGTGGTGGAGATGGGTAGGATTAGGGGTGGGGTTAGGGATCAGGGGTTGGAGATGGGTAGGATTAGGGGTGGGGTTAGGGATCAGGGGGTGGAGATGGGTAGGATTAGGGGTGGGGTTGGGGATCAGGGGGTGGAGATGGGTAGGATTAGAGGTGGGGTTAGGGATCAGGGGGTGGAGATGGGTAGGATTAGGGGTGGGGTTAGGGATCAGGGGTTGGAGATGGGTACGATTAGGGGTGGGGTTAGGGATCAGGGGGTGGAGATGGGTAGGATTAGGGGTGGGGTTAGGGATCAGGGGTTGGAGATGGGTAGGATTAGGGGTGGGGTTAGGGATCAGGGGGTGGAGATGGGTAGGATTAGAGGTGGGGTTAGGGATCAGGGGGTGGAGATGGGTAGGATTAGGGGTGGGGTTAGGGATCAGGGGGCAGAGATGGGTAGGATTAGAGGTGGGGTTAGGGATCAGGGGGTGGAGATGGGTAGGATTAGGGGTGGGGTTAGGGATCAGGGGGCGGAGATGGTTAGGATTAGAGGTGGGGTTAGGGATCAGGGGGTGGAGATGGGTAGGATTAGGGGTGGGGTTTGGGATCAGGGGGTGGAGATGGGTAGGATTAGGGGTGGGGTTAGGGATCAGGGGGTGGAGATGGGTAGGATTAGGGGTGGGGTTTGGGATCAGGGGGTGGAGATGGGTAGGATTAGGGGTGGGGTTAGGGATCAGGGGGTGGAGATGGGTAGGATTAGGGGTGGGGTTAGGGATTAGGGGGTGGAGATGGGTAGGATTAGGGGTGGGGTTAGGGATCAGGGGGTGGAGATGGGTAGGATTAGGGTTGGGGTTAGGGATCAGGGGGTGGAGATGGGCAGGATTATGGATCAGGGGGTGGAGATGGGTAGGATTAGGGGTGGGGTTAGGGATCAGGGGTTGGAGATGGGTAGGATTATGGGTGAGTTTAGGGATCAGGGGGCGGAGATGGGTAGGTTTAGGTATATGTAAGGTGGGAGGAGTTGGATCTGGTTCCAACTCCTCCCCCTGGATTTCGTGTTCTGCAGTGAGGACCATCTCACTTTTAGTGTCTAAGCAAATTTTTTTTTTTAAACTGTACATTCACACTTCTTTCCCCCCTAAATTCTCATTATATTTTCCTTTGACACTTTTGTAATTTTTTGCAAAATGCCTTTTTGTCTTTTGTTTTTAGTGAAATGTGATCTGGACACGTTTCATGAAGTTGGCCATTATATAATAGTTAAAAAACTTAGAGCACAGAGCTGTCAACACTGCAGTAATTGTGATGTTTTCCACTGAGTATATTTTGACATGCTCAGGGCTGGAGTCTCAGGTGCATTCGACTGCTCTACAAAACACCTCCCCTCCTCCAGCAGCACCTGTAACACACCTGCCGCATGGAAAACAAAGAGAGCCTCTGTTCTGCCCCCACGGCGTCGGATTCCACTGGGAATCATGTCCATTCTCAGCTCAGATTATACCTTGATTCTCTCCATATGCTAACCTGAACCCTCCTATTCCCCATTGTCATATTGCACTTACTTTGTGCCTGGAATAACTCATGTTATGTTTTATTTTCTGCTGCTGTATCAGGAGCAGGGCTGCTGTGTGTGTGTGTGTGTGTGTGTGTGTGTGTGTGTGTGTGTGTGTGTGTGTGTGTGCGTGCTTTGATTATAGACATCCAGTTTCATTGCCCCCATCCCCAAAGAGAGATATCTAAATAATAGATATGGGCAAGGGCAGGAAAACTGTCATCTACTCGCAGGAGAGGAACAACGGCACTACATCCAGCTTATTGCATCTGTTTCCCTCTGCAGAAACGAGAAACCAGCAGCACACATAAATCCTGAAAGCAAAACCCACACAACCTCTGAGAAATGTAAGTATACTGGACCTCCCATGAGTTCAAATATAAATACTTAATAATATCCACCTTCCACCTACAAACACACACACACACACACTTTAAAGTAATTGTACTTTAGTATATTTGCTAAAAATATATTTTAGAAAAATATACTTGAAGTGAAAATTCTGTTTATTTTTTAAAAGTGTATTTATTTGCACTTTATTAAAAATAAATTGTAGGTATATTTTAACCTTGTGCTGAAAATGATCATTGTAACAATGCATTGAAAGTATACCTTCAAAATACATTATAGTATACAATAGTATTTTGTACAAAGTATAGCTAAGTATTATTTGTCTATTAATGACAAAGTGTGCAATTTGACAAAGACAAAGTGTGCAATTTGTAGTATACACTTATAGTCGGCGCCGATAGCCTCGTGGGCAAGTGTGCTGACATGTAGAGCCGTTGTGCACCCGAGATCGAGTCCTGGCTGGTGGACCTTTCTCGATCCTCAACTCCTCTCTTAAGAGTATGACTTGCGTCAGGGTGTAAAGTTAATCCTCTCAACACATCCATGGCATGCACCGGCACCGGCACATGAAAGGCATTGCACATAACATCATGAAAGGATAGTTGTGGATTTTTGAAAAAAAAAAAAGAAAACTGAAAACTGAAAGAAAAAAAAAAACATTAAGGAAAGGACTTGTTGAATTTAGGTTTAAGAAACTTGGGATATTTCAATTTCTGCAACACCAAACAAAATTACGATGGATTGTTACCAAACTGGTTCCTCAAACACTCCCCCCATTTGCCATTGTTCAGCAAGCCAAAATTCATTATACGATAGTTTAGTATGTTGGATAGTTTCAACTTGTTCTCTTTAAATGAATGAGATGGAATTTCTTTTTTTTTTTAAATCTGTCTGTCTGTCTATCTATCTATCTATCTATCTATCTATCTACAGTATCTATCTATCTACAGTATCTATCTATCTATCTATCTATCTATCTATCTATCTATCTATCTATCTATCTATCTATCTATCTATCTATCTATCTATCTGTCTGTCTGTCTGTCTGTCTGTCTGTCTGTCTGTCTGTCTGTCTGTCTGTCTGTCTGTCTGTCTGTCTGTCTGTCTGTCTGTCTCTCTCTCTTCAAATTCAGGAATTTAACCGGAATTTAAAAGACATTAACTTAAAAAAATACGTCCTACAAATTGTCTGGTAATCCTTGGTTTAACCTCAAAAGGTCAGCAGCCAAAAATCAAATCAAAAACCTTTTGAACTTTCAACACATTCAGTACTTCATCTGCACACAACACTGTTCCAGGGGTAAGGCTAATATAATAACTGGATAATATAATCTCAGTAGTAGTTCTGCAGTGCTAAAATAAGTATCGTTTCCTCGCATGCAGTGGCTTTGCACGCTTAGGTAACATTGCTTTTTCAGAAACTCAAAAAGACTTTGATCATCTGGATGGAAGGACACATTGAGCCAGGACACTGCCAACTGAATGCCTGAATGGAATATTGATCTGAGTGACTCCTATTAAACGATTAGATAAGAGGAGCCGTGTTGACATTGTGCTTTGCTGCCCTGCGTTTACAATGAATGCGGAGATCACAATTTTTCAGAGAATCTTTTTGGCAGGCCGCCTTTGCAGGCACACATACGCATCAGCTGACGTTCTTGATTTATGGCTTCCATGTGTGGTTTTGTCTATCATTTGCTATGCACTGTTAAGTTGTAAACCTTTGAGTTGTATTTTAACAACATGCATGAAGTAGTTGCAAAAGCAAATATTTCCCAGACTTTTGTGGTAGTGTGAGGGTGGTAGAAGTGGATGTGCATGTATATTTAATGGCAAACATCCCTCTGGCCCAGCAGAACTGTAGATGCTAATGAGGACTGGCAAGTTGAGAACAGAAAGTGCCACTCGTCTCTTCCCTTGATACACACCAGAGAGAGAGAAAGAGCGAGAGAGTTTAAAGAAAACATCTATGCCATCGACGCACACAACTCCCGCAACAGGGAGAATCCAGATATCATTTGAGAATAAAATCTTTGACACATGAACTGCAAAGCTGTTTACCACCATGTAGGGAACAACAGTATCAATGGAGTTTTTTAAAGGGATAGTTAATCTCAAAATGAAAAATTTGCTTGGTATCTGGCATTGTTTCAAACCATATCACTTTCTTTTTTCTTTGGAAAATGTCCAAGCTGCTCCTTTTCACACAAACGCATACTGTACAGTGACCTGGCGCTGCATTCATATTCAAATGTAGCACATAAAAAACACATCATGCCATTATATAAATCACACCAAAGCCATTGGTTCTTGTATAATGAATTGTCATGAGTTTAGAATATGGGAAATTGCACATTAGATTTGAGAATAATAGTCAAAGGCAAGATTTTCAATGAATAATGACTTAAAATTTAGTGTGTTTAGGCTGAAAATTATGATAGAAACACATTACTGCTGTATTGTATTGCAATACTATTTAAATAAAGGTGCAGTATGTAAGACTTTTTCGTTAAAATATTTTTTAACCCAGTTTATTGTTCATTGACTAGGCCTACTATTGGTATGCCATTCATGCGTTTATCTCCCCCAAAAGTTCAAACATTGAGGAGGTGTTTACACAACACAGTTGTGTAACTAAAAAACTGAAAATTTTGTAGGCGTTTTGGTCATTCATTTACATGGCAACAGCGGTTTGGTGGCCTGAAAACTTTTTTTTTTTTTAAATGTACTTCAAATTTAAGGAGCTTAACTTCACCTTCACATAATGGAATGATTTTCTATTTAACTATACGTTCAAAAAAATAATTACTGCAAATAATTCAATTACAGTGGATATGTAATGGGTTATTTTTTTCACTGAAGTTCATGTATGGATTAAATTAATGAGGTCTGAGTTTGCCTCTTTAGAAGAGTTTTTTTTAAGTCTGACCATCCATAAAGAGAAACTCATTCTGTTTGTTGAAACATGAAAGGCATTGCTTGTAAATTTTTGCACAGCTTATACCGAACAAGAGAGCTGCTGTTTCATTGTGATTTCATGCCTTTGTTCTGTTAGCTTTGATATACAAGCAGCAAAAGGAGATTCAAATCACAGTTCAAATCACAATTACAATATTCAAGCTAATAATTCACTACATAAAACACATTGTGAACCTTAATTATACCCATATTTAATGCAGTCGGAGACACATTACTTCTTTGTCCCTCAGGTTTTCTCTTCATAGCTTTCGGATGATGTTATGCAACCTGTCCATTTTGGGATCTGTCTGTTAGATCCCCATTTGTGTTAACTAAGTTATTGCTACATCATCCAGTAGCCCAATACTGGTGTCCCACTAAAGCTAAGCAGGGTTGATCCTGATCAGTACCTGGATGGGAGACCTCCTGTGAAAACTAGCAGTGTTCAAAATCGCCATTTACTATTCCCTACATTACTCTACTAAAGTCCCCTTGAAGGAGTGAAGAAAAACGAGAGAGTGAATTCGGACACTGAGTGCACTGGAAGGGCTGCCGCTTTTGCTTAGTTCGTGTTAGCTGTTTAATAATCATTTGAAGCTTAGCAATCTGTCAGCTCAAGTAGTAATGAAAATATTTAACTAGAACACTGTCATGTAAACTATTTATAAACCTCAATTAAACAATTAAATAATTAAATAAAAAGGAATTTATACCTTTATGATATTACGCTGCACCCACATTGGACCAGCAGTTTTAATAAATGGATGGATGGATGATTCGGTTGCGAACATAGATATCCATAATAAAGGCTAGATGTCTTACGGCGGAGTCTCTATCGTCATCACCGGCGGCCATCTTGTCACAGGCAAGGCTCTGTGGTGCCTGATGTAAGATGAGTGATCAGCACGAACACAAATACTCTTATCTCGTTGAAATCTTGACGGATTTACAAACGGTTTGGTTTCTTACAAACGTTATTAACATGGCTATAATTCTGGATGATTATTTATTTATACACTTATTATTCATAAGTATGCAGTGTCATAACTACATCTCTGACGTTTATAACAAACAAAACGTTTGAAAATCGGTAGAAAATTGAGCAAGTTATGGTTATTTAAAAAGTACATGCACCATTAAAACACAATGTTACGAGTGAGCGAGCTGCCTGTGACAAGATGGCCGCCAGGTGCGGACGTCGACCTCCATTGGCCAGCAGCGCGGACGAGACATCTAGCCTTTATTATGGATATCTATGGTTGCGAGTGACATAGGGAATTCACAGTGGGTATTATCTAGTCATTGAGTGTACATCAGCTGTACACTTGTCATTCTGGTGCATTGTGGGATTGAATGAGTGCACTCGATAACGTCCACTATGGTTACATACACCACTACAAATGGCTGTCCCTTCAAATAGTGCCCTATTTAAGGGTATAGGGGGGCGATTTCGGACACAGGCTGCTGCTGGAAGAGGTGTTAGTGAGGCCAGCAGGAGGCGCTCATCCTGTGGTCCGTGTGGGTCCTAATGTCTCAGTATAGTGTTGGGGACACTATAATGTCAAAAGAGCACCGTCCTTCGGATGAGACGTTAAACCGAGGTACTGACTCTCTGTGGTCATTAAAAATCCCATGGCACTTCTTGTAAAGATTAGGGGTGTAACCCCAGTGTCCTGGACAGATTCCCTTCATTGGCTCTTATCAATCATGGCCTCCGAATAATCCCCATCCTTTGAATTGGCTCTATCACTCTCTCTTCTCTCCACCTACAGTGGTGTGCGGTGCCGTTGTATCATACGTTTGGATACTGAACACTGGTGGGTGATGAGAGACCCCTGATATGATTGTGAAGTGCTTTGGGTGCACAGTAAGTAGTAGGGCACAACGGGGCACATCCTCAGAAAAAAATGTGATTTTCACTAATCCAATTGTGTATGATTGCAGAAACAAAAAGGGTAATGTTTGTAATAAACATTGATGGAGCAACAGATTTTGTGTGAAAATAAATTTTGTTTAAAAATCTTATAAATGCATGAGGTGGCAAGGTGGGCTTTTTACCCCACACATGGGGTAAAAGGCTCAATAGCATGGGGCAAAAGGCACAGAGTATTGATATAAATACTTCAGAAAGAATAGTGGGTTTTTTTATGTCCAAGTTAATACTTGTTCAAAATTTTAGCAAAGTCTGCACTATTTTCGGTTTATTTTGATACATATAATAATTCATTTTTGTTCAATAAATATACTGTCATTAAAATATGTTAAAATAAAAATATACTTTAAAAATACAGAAACAAAATTATTTCAAAAAGTAAAGATTCTGAAAGCATTGGATGGGATGCATTTTTAAATGCGATTGATTCATTATAAATATGGTGATTATCTCTAAGATGGACACCCAACTTAATAAACCATATTTACCATCCGAAACTAACCATGTCATGTCAACAAATGGAAAAGTCAGGCAGCTTTTTATTATCATGTTAATTATTTTGCCTTTAGCCCCGACAGCAGGGGCGGGGCGTCTTTTACCCCAAATACAATACTTTTACATATACTTCCGTTATTGAAGAACTGTTGCTGATTGAACAAAACTGAAAATCACTAAGAAGACCTTTGTCTCAAAATATATTCAATAATTTTAGTGATTCTCATTTGCTACTTACATCTACAACATTTAAAACAACATCAAATGATAGATCAAATTAGCACAGAATCAACATTGCGCCACTGGATCAGCTCAGTTTTCAAGTGCATCTTGAAAAACGGATGTTTTGGAAAGTGCTGCAGAAAGTTTTAGTGCCATCTATTGGTTTGGAGGAGAAAGCCTTTTACCCTGGTGCGCTTTTAGCCCTGTTGTACCCTACAAAAGAAAAACGCTATATAAATGCTTTATTCATTTTAGTTATAGATACATTTGCACCCAAATTATCGTATAATTTTTTTTGCGCGCACTGCTCTGACATCAACTGTAAATATTGAAACACCTATTTATTTTACCATTGTAACTATGCAGAACTATATGGTTAGTTATAATTATTGTATCCACCAGTTCCTTAAGTTAAAGGGTAACTAAACACTAAACCAACTTTTTTTTAGTTAATGATCTGTAAGACTGGGGCTTTATTAATGCTGTTCATTGATTCGAGTAACTTTTTTGACATTTGGGTATAAAGTGTTTTAATTCTACAATATATGGTTTAAAAACATCTGAGTGCTCCCCTCTTCAGGTTGAACGGTGACTACTGCACTTGAATTTTCCTATTGGATGTTTGCAGTAGTTCGTGACGGTAGCGGTGAGAGCTGACGTAAGCATGTTCCAGCTTACCACGCCCATGGCAGTATAAAAACATCTTGTTTCGTCAAAACCACTGTAGCGAGTCAGGAGTTGGAGTTGCGAGTATTGAAAACGATCAGGATAGAGTATCCGTTCATCCCCTCTATCTCCGCTGGGCTCCGCCCACTTTTCCAGCATTTTTCAAATATTGCCAGTGGGTGGAGTCAGGCTCTGACCAGGGGTTTAGTTACCCTTTAAAGGTAGGGTATGTAGAAATGTCCAAAAAAACTTTTTTTTCCAAATTTGTTTATACCGTCTTTATATATCAATGCATAATTAAAATCTAAGTACTCTGGAAAAGAAATTATATAAATCGAGTGTCTGTAGTGCTCTCAGGGCTGTAATAAACATAGCTCATTATTCCATCCGGGACGAATGAAGTGATTGGCTGGGGCGACTGTCAATCTCCCTCGCTACCATGACGTGTACCACGGAGTGTAGTCCTCATCAGAGCCAACGGTGCTTTCATCGTGGAACCTCTTACATGCAAAACACCGTATATGTTTATGAATCTCACGCGAAATTCACCTACATCAGTGTAAGTGATGATAACGGAAAACGTGTATCAATGAAGCTATTTATAGCTTTGCCTTATTTCACTAGCTTGTTACCGAATCAAACTCAATATATTTGAAACTTTACCAGTATCGATATACGAGCTTGATAGTACTAACAGCCATGTTAGTCAGCCCGTTCTCATCCTTTGGCGTCACACATGTGACGCTTTTGACATTTCGTTGAAATCTTACGCACATGGCATCCTTTAGCATCAATATGAGACGCAGAACCCAAGGCGTCATACAGGTGACGCTCGTCTAAATCCGACGCACATGGCATCGTTTAGCGTCAATATGAGACGCAGATCCCAAGGCGTCATAACCGTACCCTACCCCAGACCTAAACCTACCCATAACAGTGCGTGTTATATTGACGCTAAAGGATGCCATGTGCGTAAGATTTCGACGAAATGTCATATGGTGTCACCTATACGACGCCAAAGGATGAGAATGCGTTGTGTTAGTTGTTTATATTCATAATGATAAAGTTAGTTATTTTATTACTTGTGATTCTGACATGACAGACTGATCTCATGAAATGGCGTATGTATGACACGCCAATTCGTATTTCCATTTTTGGCGTGCAATCAACACGCATAATCGCTTTTCAGCGTGTTTATCAACGCCTTGACTTAACGTACATTACTGTATATATAAATATATGACCTACCCCAACCCTGTCCCTAAACCTACCCGTCACTGGGGTTAATACCATTTATGAGTCTTCCCCTACCATCCTAGGAAAAAAAATATTGCTCCACAGATGTAGATCTACATTTTGCTTCGTTTCGCTCGTATTTAACGGCGTGTACATACACGCGGAATCACTCGGACATTTAACGGCGTACACATACACGCAAAAGATGACGGTTAATTTCGGCGTGGACACACACGCGGATAGCTCAAAATGCGTATAGATAACACGCCACTTGACTTGAAAGTGGCGTGTATGTTTACGCAAAGTCATGATGTCATGTTGGACATGATGTCACTACATGCGCGGCGCTCCAGTGTAGAGCCTCGGCGCTAGTAAACGCGTCCTCCAGCTGAGCGAGCGGTCGGCAGCGCGCGTTCATGTGTTTTGGGGGCGTGGCTTTGGAAGGAGCCGAGAAGGGAGGGGGTGGGAGTGAATGGAATAATGAGCTGTGTTTATTACAGCCCTGAGAGCACTACAGACACTCGATTTTTATCATTTCTTTTCCAGAGTACTTAGATTTTAATTATGCATTGATATATAAAGACGGTATAAACAAATTTGGAAAAAAGTTTTTGGGGAAATTTCTACATACCCTTAGCCTGGTTAAAACCAGACCATTCTCAGTTGTAACTGAGTTATGGTCTGGCAAAGCGTCATAGACAAATAATTTCCAGAGGGGCGTCACCAACGGACGTCGCGGATAGACCTAAAACCAATCAGAGCGATGAAGGAGATGACGTATGCAGAGCGGCGGAGAAACATCTCTGAGTGTTGTTCTTTGCTCGGTTTTTAACTAAAAGCAAACGTTCAAATCGCTTAAAACAGATGCGATAGCTGATTCGAACGAGTGATGTTCGACGGTGGCATCCATCTTTGTAATGTAGGCTACAAAATCCCAGCGCTGTCGTCATCATGTAAAGCCCGCCCCAACGTTTCTGATTGGTGCCTCGATTTCGGCGGATTGGAAATGGGCTTGAATGAGCTCTTTGCCAGACTAACTTTCAGAGCAAATCTAAATTTGCCGGAAGTTGTCTGGGTTTTCCCAGGCTAACATACCCTACCTTTAAGAACCAATGCTATAAAATACTGTGTGATCTTGAAGGAATAATATTGTTTGTTTCTTCAGCTACATGGCACTCGCGACAAGCGAATTCCACGTAGCTGAAGAAACAAACAGTGAGCTGTACTCTAGAGAGAGCACATCTGCTGAACCAAAGCACTGACACTGCGAGGAATTACCTAACCTGTCATGACAACTGTAGATGTGTCTCTGCTTACAGGAATGATGGTACAAGGTCTTGTGTTAAAAAAAAAACTTTGAACAGCAGAACTCACAATTTGTCATAGCATTTGTTCTTTTTACTGCCATTACTTATAAATACTGAGAATATTTACTGTACATGTAGATATAAAACAGTCGATTGTATCTAGATATGTTCCAACATATTGGCATGTCCCAAAAATGTACAGAGTTATTTCAAAATAATCTCAACCTACAAACCTGAGACACTAGAAAGAAATACAGCAAGAACGTTGCCAAAGCTTTGCTACATAGTAGCAATTATGGCTTCAATGTGTGCATTGGAGCCGATACAACCTTCAAGTCAAGACAAAACCAAGTATACCTTGCACAAAATAAATCTCAGTACAGTGTAGATCCTCATTATACACAATGCAATATCGGCCACATGTGGCTTATCAATATGCACAAGTACAGTAGCTAAGAAAAATGTTTAACATTTATCATAAGATGTCAAAGTCAAATAGAGACATCCAGGTGCTTAAGCTTTTCATAATTCCTTGATGCAGTCCTACTTCCACATATTCTTCTTCTTCAGTCCCGATGGTACCATCATAAGTTGCTACCAGGCAACAGATTGGTGATGGTCCAGTTCTGGCCAGTGCATTTTTGGAGGGTCAGCTGAAATCCAAACTCATTGTCATTGTTCTCCACGAGTTCAAGGCATCGCTTTGACTTTGTATTCTGGACGGAGCCTCCCTGAAGAACGGAGAAAGAAAATATATATATTTCATTACAGACTCCTTCGACTGTCCCCCGGCATGTTCCTGTATGGATGGAGCTGTCGGGGCTTCATCCATCTTCTCCCAAAATCCCCTTTCAAAGAGGATAACCTTTCCCAATTCATGATCAGAAAAATCTCATCTGCCATTACAGTGTGATCTCATAAGAAAATGTAGTCATTCATACATAACTTACACATACATCTTTGTGTTTGGGAAGATGCTGAAATGTAAAATTTGACAGCATTTAAAAGGTAAAAGTATACAGACCTTTTAGCACAAATGTATTTCTATAGGCACATTTTACAATTATGTCAATATTTGTGAGCCCCTAACCTCAGGCCTAAACCACTTCTCAGCTATAAAAAGCATATACATTTAGAATTGACAATAACTTTCATTACGGATTCTTAAGAGAAATGAAAGTTGAAAATCATCCCCAGATCTTGTCCGCCAAGTAGTCACATCTCATTCAAAGGCCTTGTTTACACCTGGTATTAGGATGCGTTTTGGTGAACATTATGGGAAGTATGTTAGCCAGATGGGATTTAAACTTTGTCGGCTGAAGACCCAAGTTAGATTTGAAGATGAAAAACGTACCAAGTACACGTCTACTTGTGATCTCCACCAGATCACAAGTAGACGAGGGAGACACATTCCCGTTTACACCGTTGTTGTTGCTCTTTTGTCCACTTTTGACCACTTCTGTCCTGATTTCTTCTAGGGGAGGGTCTATGGACGGGTAAATTAATGGGCTTTTTCAGATCTTTCGATGTAATGGACAAAATAAGCTTGTGCAATTTACATATGAATGCGAAAAGAGATGACGGACAACATACAGAGAGCATCAGCTTTCGTTTCTTCTATACCAGCCGCAAGACCAGCCGAACACTGGGAGTGTGTGTTAGAAATCAGGAATGGAGAGAGAACATTGTACTTGGTAGGGATGTCCCGATCAGGTTTTTTTGCCCTCGAGTCCGAGTCATTTGATTTTGAGTATCTACCGATACCGAGTCCCGATCCGATACTTATATAATAAATAAAAAAAGAATAAAGAAGAGAGAAAAAACAGATCCAGGATGTTCCTTATTTTTTATTTAATTCACCTTATTTTAACATTCAACAACTCTGTTAACAAACAGAGCACTTCTGTGAGGTAGCTTGAACAATCAAGTAATAAATAACATAAAATCTTCACTTTTGGACTTTAGTGGAACAGTAAATATAGAAAAAGTCTAATATAAAAAACAAATAGCACCTCAACTTAAAATACCCGGCAGGCATGTAAACAAAAAATAAAAATGTTTTAAAAGTGTATAAAAAAATAATGAGTATATATATATATATATACATTAGGGGTGTAACAGTTCACAAAATTTGCAGTTCGATACAGCAAAAAGAAAGAAATGCCAGAGAAATGTCCTATTTATTAAAAGAAAAACTATTTTTTAAATAAGTTTGAGTTTTCCTACATCTTGAAACTTTCAGGTTTATAAATGGGGGTAATCTTTGAAGGATGAACAAATAATGTTTTGGTAATCACATTAAAAATAACATTTAAATATATTTATATAATATTTGAGTTTTGAAGTGCAACATTAAATCCATGTTCATTCACGGCACAATGTTTCTCCTGGTTCCCACGTCAGCGCTGTTTGATCTAATAGAGATCTACGGTTAATAACGGAGAAATGTGAATGCTTCTCACTAGATCTCGCAGCGATGTTACTTCAGTGGCGAATTCAAATGTTTTCTTCACTGGATCTCTTAGCACAGTGTCGCTTGATCTCGCGCTGCACAGATGTTGCTGGTCCGAACTGATAAATGGTCAATATAATGAGTAGCGCAGTTTTGTTCCGCTTTCATTACGTTTGCCATTTGACGTTGCGCAACGTTTTGGTGATCGGGAGGTAACGTCCGATTCCGATCGAGTCTGAAACCACGTAATCGGGCCCGATTTCCGATCGCGTGATCGGATCGGGACATCCCTAGTACTTGGTACGTTTTTCATCTTCAAATCTAACTTGGGTCTTCAGCCGGCAAAGTTTAAATCCCGTCTGGCTAACATGCTTCCCATAATGTTCACGCATTAGATCAGTAGACGGAGAGAAGACGGTCTTTTGTGGCTGTTTGAACACATTCTAACACATGAGCGTTTACATTGCGAAAGCAATCCTGTCGAATGTGTTTTCCACTACCTCTGGAACGAAAGTGGTAATGAGAAATGCACTAATAATGCTACTAATATGCTAATGAGAAATGCTACTAATAATTTAGATTTAGTGATAGTCATAATCTTGACAGCATGGGGGTTCAGATTGGCCCATGAAGAAAATAACATGAGCAGGTTGAAGGTTTGGGTCAAACTTTAGAGACATCAGGCACATCAAATTCATATTCATCTTTCATCTCCTCTTCTGAAAAGGGCTTGATCGAGTCGCAGCTGGTGTATCTGCGAGGGAACAGCAGCACTGCAGGCTTAGACAAGAGAGAAGAGGCTAAAAGCTAAAGGGAAGCATCCGCACTGATCTCAAGCCGGGGAGCATGGGACTGCAGGACTGAGATAGGGTGGCGGATTTTTCCACTGCCAGCATTCATTTTAACCCGCTTTTCACAGAAGAGAACGCCTGTGGCCTTAAGACCAGGGTTTATGCGGTCTCAGTCCCACAGACTCTTTGAGAGGAGCTCAAGGCGTCTGACACAGCTGTGGTCAGGAGGTCTTCAGGTAGAGGCTTACATTCACTTTAAGTTTCTTTAAGAAGGGTTATCTGAAACCTATACAGTGCTGCCTCTTAAGTTTATGAGAACAAGATATAAAGCTACAAGCATCAGAGTTTAACAGGTCAATAGAATCCGTGCTATTTTAACCCTGTGAAACCCTCCCAAACAACACATGGATATATGTAGGTGCTGTTTGATGATGTTTTTAGGCTTTCTGATCCCAACACTCAACTACTTTGATGGAGAGTCTTTAGCCACTCGAACTCTCCTCCTCGCCATGCATTAAGACAATATACACACACATCCTCTTCTAGGCAGATTCGTAACATCTTTAGTTGATAACTGCCCTGATGGTATTGGGGCTAAAACTATTGCCCGTTTTTCCACCATTTTTCACAATTTTCGTAGAGTTTTGTGAAGCACGACAATCTTTTCCTGCACATCAGAACTATATTCTTTGGTTTTACTCATGGTGATGGATGATTTATAATATATTTTGTGTTACCTCATATTTATACTCTTGTGAAACAGGAAGTCATGGCTGGATGATTGTATGTTCCTAGACAGTGTGGTGTGCTAATTATTTTTTTTAATTATGAAAAGAAATGTACTTAGAAGATGAATAAAGGAAAGAAAGGAGATACATTTTACTACCAATAGTTGTGGCCAATATGTATTAGATACAAACTTTTATTTCATAATGTTGTTATGTATAATAGCATTATGAATGTTATTATACATAATAACACCCCCCTCCCCTCCCTCCACTCCTCACTATTGTACTTTATTGAAAGTTTAGACTTTTGTGATTTTTTTAAATGAAAGATCAAAAGGATAGCTTTATTTGATCATGTTTACCAAGGATGGGAATAATTCTGACCATAACTGTGTGTGTGTGAATAATTTTATTTCAAGTAATTAAAATGTTTTATGCTTTTAGTTAATGATAACAACATTGGCTACAACTGTCTGAAATAAACTATTTTGGATAGACTGTTCTAATGTCCATTTTAAGTGCTAAATTCAGCATCCATTCAGTATTGAAGTGGTTTTCTCTTTACCAGTTCTTCCTTTAAAGATAAAAAAAAAAACCTTCTTACTTTTGTCCTATATTATTATTATGTTTTAAATTACAATGAACACCTGTAAGTCAAAGATAAAACAAGAAAAAAAAAAAACTGGCATGCGACTTCAGTGTATCTCATGATGCTTTCTTCTGACATGTCTTTAAAGTCCCAACGACTTCTGATTTAAAAATTGCAAGACTCAGAATAATTCATAAAACTTGGCAAGAAGCCTCAGACGTAATAAGTAACGTCGCCCGTTGTCCGTTTATTGATGCTGACAGTTGAGCAGCTGAAAGTTTTGAAAGTTATTGATTTCAAAGAATTATCCTTAACTTTGAGCTTGAATCATCACACTTTTTGAGGAACTGGGAGTTATTTCATCATTAAGGGTTATTTCTGATGGCAATTTCAACATCTGAGGGTTCCTTCGTTGTTTTTAAAAATGAACTTTGCACATTTTCTTTCTTGACAAATGCAATGACATAAAGAAACACTCCTAGTCAACGTGTTCTTTGAAACTAATGACATACGAATAAAGCAAGATGATTTTTAGATTGTTTTTGCAAATTGAAAATACTCCCTTGTTTGTTCTCTGGGAAGAGTTCATCACATTATCCTAATTTTACCCTAATTTGTCATGGGCATGTGGCATTTGTCTTTGTACATCTGCTAAAGCTGCCTGGGGCACAAATGTTCCACTCATAATGGTGCATAAGAAGTGTGTTAAAGGTTACAGGTTTCCAAAGTCTTTAAAGTGATTCATTCAAGCATGGTAAATCTAACGTGGCGGTGTGCATCCAGCTGTGGGCATAGGGTAAATATGAAGGGCAATGCTAAATCAGCCCATCACTTGAACTGTTGCGCATCACTGGCTGATGTCGACATGAATGATCTCTCACAATCCCAGAGACCCAGACCTACTTCCAGACCTACTAATCAATTCAATATAAAGATTTGGTCAGTTGGCTGTTATGAGAATAGCCTTGTACTCTTATATTAGGTCTAAGAAGTCGACCAGCATGGGAATTTGATATTGATCTAGTCTATTTCAGTGATGATGTGTGCAAAAGCGTGAGACTGAGATTATACTGGAGCATTGCCTTCAGCCACAGCTAATGTAAGATACATACATAAACACAAAAGGCAGCAGAGATATTTCATCATTGGAGAAAGGAGTTACAAATGGCAAGCAATAAGACTAAAACTAATTAACGAGAGTAACTGACGCACATTTCAATGAGTAACATCATCATCTGTCCTATAAAGAGCGAAAACAATTCTAATAAACAGACGCTCACACTTTACTTTATGCATCTCATACAAGCTAGTAAAATCAGTATTATTAAAAGTAATCCATCAACTGTTTTATTTTTAGCCCCCTTCTTGTTATTATAGAAAATGACTGTTTTTAAAAATGTAAACAGCACCAGCCACAAAGTACAGTTTCTGTATATTCATTTTAACTGTAAATTACTATAGTAAAAACCTGTTATGTGGTTGACAGTAAGTTTCCTCACTATATACGGTGAAAAACTGTAGTAAATCTCACAGGACATTTCATGTAATTTTTGTACAGTAAGATACTATTAAATTAACAGTTTTGGTGGAAAGTGGAAAACTTGTTGCTACCATATTTGCATATTTGCATAGTTGCATACCAAAATGTAGCTACCATATTTTTTCATAGATAAGTTCTGGCCACCACAGCTGCCAGTATTTTATGTATTATGATTATGATTATTATTTTAGCAATAAGGTACAAGAGGCTGTGCTATATTGTGAATATAGTGATGGCTACAGGGGAGTCCTTCAGTTTAACAACACTAAAAAAAATTATAAACGCAACACTTTTGTTTTTGTCCCCATTTTTGAGTTGAGCTGAACTCAAAGATCTAAGACTTTTTCTATGTACACAAAAGACCTATTTCTCTCAAATATTATTTACAAATCTGTCTAAATCTGTGTTAGTGAGCACTTCTCCTTTGCCAAGATAATCCATCCACCTCACAGGTGTGGCATATCAAGATGCTGATGAGACAGCACGATTATTGCACAGGTGTGCCTTAGGCTGGCCACAATAAAAGGACACTCTAAAATGTGCAGTTTTATCACACAGCACAATGCCACAGATGTCGCAAGTTTTAAAGGAGCTGCCATCCTGCAGCATGCTGACAGCAGGAATGTCTACCAGAGCTGTTGCCCCGGAATTGAATGTTCATTTCTCTACCATAAGCAGTCTCCATAGGCGTTTCAGAGAATTTGGCAGTACATCCAACCGGCCTCACTACCGCAAACCAAGTGTAACCACACCAGCCCAGGACCTCCACATCCAGCATCTTCACCTCCAAGATCGTCTGAGATCGTCCGGACAGCTGCTGCAACAATCGGTTTGCATAACCAAAGAGTTTCTGCACAAACTGCCAGAAACAGTCTCAGGGAAGCTCATCTGCATGCTCGTCGTCCTCATCGGGGTCTCGACCTGACTGCAGTTCGTCGTCGTAACCAACTTTAGTGGGCAAATGCTCACATTCGATGGCATCTGGCACTTTGGAGAGGTTTTCTCTTCACGGATAAATCCAGGTTTTCACTGTACAGGACAGATGGCAGACAGCGTGTATGGTGTTGTGTGAGTGAGGGGTTTGCTGATGTCAACGTTGTGGATCGAGTGGCCCATGGTGGCGGTGGGGTTATGGTATGGGCAGGCGTATGTTATGGACAACGAACACAGGTGCACTTTGTTGATGGCATTTTGAATTCACAGAGATACCGTGACGAAATCCTGAGGCCCATTGTTGTGCCATTCATCCACTACTATCACCTCATGTTGCAGCATGATAATGCACGGCCCCATGATGCAAGGATCTGTACACAATTCCTGGAAGCTGAAAACATCCCAGTTCTTGCATGGCCAGCATACTCACCGGACATGTCACCCATTGAGCATGATTGGGATGCTCTGGATGGGCGTATACGACAGCGTGTTCCAGGTCCTGCCAATATCCAGCAACTTCGCACAGCCATTTAAGAGGAGTGGACCAACATTCAAAAGGCCACAATCAACAACCTGATCAACTCTTATGCGAAGGAGATGTGTTGCACTGCGTGAGATAAATGGTGGCTGTGGCGAGCAGGACGAGGCCGAGGGCCGAGAGAGAACGGCGCGAGGCTGGTGGCGTGATTACTGATGAGCGACACCTGCGCGACGCACCGGTCTCGTATCTCTCACGGAGGAGCAACGTCAGTGAAGAGAGAGAGAGAGGACAGGCCTGGAGTTATGTTGTGTTTTGTTTTATTATATGTGACAGCAGTCGTCTGTGGGGGGCTGCTGTCTTTTACCTTCGTTTTGTATTTGTTTTTTGTCATTAAAGTCCCTGTAAAGTCAAAATTAAGTATGTGTTCTGAGGTTGTCACACCACAGAAAAATGTGTTATTAGCCACCCAGCCAAATTTGAATGATAAAAAAAGCCGGCAAGTACATAAAATAAGCTATCAAAATCTTGAAAAAATGAGCAGTATTCTCTGCTCTCAAACGCTGGAGGCGTGTCCGCTGGCTGCGCTGAAGGCACGCCCACTCGCGGGAAAGCTGCCGACGCTGATATTAGGTGATACTGCTTTCGGGACGGGGAGATGAAGCCCGAGGCGGGAGATAGTCGGTTCGGCCCCATTCACCAGTAACAGCGGATTATCAGTGAATCCCAGTTGTCTCCGATGAAAGTTTATAAAACTATCCGTGTAAAATGATCACTTACAGAGGCGGGTGTTGGCGGTGATCCTCAGCTCTCCATCAAGGTTGGCTCTTCACAAAATTAATCCACCTCTTCTTGATGTGATCGTTTTTAGGAAATTTAAATAAAGACATCGATCTGTTTTGTACATGATCGCATCCAGGAGGTAGCCTACGCATTTCCGTGTCGAAGGCATAGCTAGCTAGCAAACTGTAGGCTGTAGTAACTAATAGTACTGACAGTAACTCACGATTGAGCGGCGAACTGATGCGAATGTGCTCTATTGTTAGGGGAGTGGCCAGCCTCAGTGCGTCATCAAGTAGGGGCGTGTCCAGGAGCTCAGGGGCTCCAGTGCGTCATCGAGCCCCGTTTTAGCCCCGCCCAAAAAATCCGGAAAATAGCAATGGTGAAAAACTGTTTAACGGTCTAACTCCACAATTCAGTACTTCACAGTTCACAGTCTTTGTAATATGTTTTAGCAATACATTTCTAACATTTATAATGGGTTTAGACATTTTTTTTAGAATTGCCTTTACAAGTCTTTGAATGTTTGCCGGTTCCCGCCTCCTTCTTCCCACAACGTCTAACCTCGTTACAGTGGTCACACCAGATACTGACTGGTTATACAGTAAAACTGCACATTTTAGAGTGGCCTTTTATTGCGGCCAGCCTAAGGCACACCTGTGCAATAATCATGCTGTCTAATCAGCATCTTGATATGCCACACCTGTGAGGTGGATGGATTATCTCAGCAAAGGAGAAGTGCTCACTAACACAGCTTTAGACAGATTTGTGAACAATATTTGAGAGAAATAGGGCTTTTGTGTACATAGAAAAAGTCTTAGATCTTTGAGTTCAGCTCATGAAAAATGGGGGCAAAAACAAAAGTGTTGCGTTTATAATTTTGTTCAGTGTATATTCCTCCAGCTCCAGCTTTCTGCTACATAGAGGATGATGGCTGCTCCTGAAAACTCAGGCAACTGTCTTACTGCCTCACTGCCTTGTCAGTCAATGAATAAACAGTAAACTGCTTTCAGACAGGCTTCCAAGGCACCATAACATAATGTCTAATGATCTAGAACAAACTCAAATGAGCTTTAGAGATAACTGAGCAAATATTTATAGACTACAATATATTTTTATTGTCAATTGTTTTCTGGTAGATCCAGATTCAGGTGTGCCTTGTTGCCTTTTATTTTAATCATATTTATATACAGTACTATTACAGCTTTTATTAATAAGGTTTCATATTATTTTAACTTATTTTTGTCATGTGCTTTCATCATTTAAATGTGTAGCCTACTCTTGAGGTTTAATTTATTTTTATTTCAGTTTTAAATGATTATTATTATTTTAAATGATTATTATTATTTTAAATGATTATTATTATTATTTCAGACAGTAATTTTAGTGCTTCAACTTTAACTTATTTCAGTTAGCTGTCAAGGCAACATTTCTAATTTTCATTTAATGCTTATATTTCATTTCAGCTTTATTTTAATGAACAAAATGTTTTTAATTGTTTTAGCATTAATATCTCTGCTTCTTATCTCTTATGAAAGGCAGTATTTTTCAGCTTTTTGGACATTGCAAAGAATGGCAAAGAATATGTTATCATGTTTTATTATCATACGCCTGAATCACTGGATTACAGTCCACACCAATCCAGTCATCAAGTTTGATCATCAGTCTCTCAGCGGTATACAGAACATGTTATTGTATACTGGTCTATTTATACATGCAGATCTTTGACAATTACGATGCACCATGTTTTTTAGCGTCTCACGCCATAAGTGTTGTGTTTTTAAATATACAGGACAGGGGGGATGATTAATTTGCATTAAACCACTTTTTTGTAATTAATCACAAAATTAACACGATAAAGTGCCCTAGTTTCTAGAGAAATTACATTTAGTTGTGAAAATAGCATCTGTCGTATAAACTATGTACGTATTTTGTCTCTGGATCTCGAGCCTTTTAGCTTGATGTGACACTTATTTTGTTTGGGAGAGTTTGAAAACACAACTCTTTCGACTAAGTCCTTATCCAGCAACCAAAGAGCAAACCAGACCTGTTTACCTTTACCATCATGGCTTATTTCATTATGTGAACTGCCATGAAATCACATTATTTATAAAAAAAATGATAGAGTTGATAATGCTTTTGAGCTTTACATTTAAAATGAGCTGATGAATGTGTGATGCAAAGGACATCAACATGATTTTATTTATTTTTTTAAAATTGAATTCAGCAATATTAAATTGCTTGCAGTGGTTCATATTTTAATCGGTTCTCTTCTCAAGTATGGAAGGCAGTTTCTGCCAATTTTAAATAAATCAATTAAATGATAAAAATGAAAACTAAAACCAGATTAACCATTTCATTATGTGACGAAATTGAAAATGAAATGAAATGTTATCAAAGTTGACATCTGTTCAACTCAAGGAGCTCTGCTCGACTGAATTGTTGTGTTTTGTTAGCATTTTCTTTTCTTGGCTGGATGACTAAAACATTAACCTTATCAACATCAGCTTCAATCATGGCAGTCACTCTTCCACTTCACAAACAGGCACTGCAATGTCCCTGACAAAACATGACATCTCAGTGGAGCAGAAGTACAGAAACAACAGCTTAAAACCACAACCTTAAAACAGCAATGTTGGCTAGTTAAAAAAGAAACTAATATCCCAAAGTGTCACCCAAAGTGTGCAGATACATACAGCTGACCATTACGCATTTACTTAACCAAGGGCGAGATATCGATGTCCATCAAACAAAATTTCACTCCTCCTGTTTTTCAAATAAAAACAAATAATCCACAAATAAGATGTAGTCAACAGATGCACAAGTATCTTGGATGAAGCCAATGTGCATTTAGTACAGATATTCACTGTACATAGAAATTCATGGAAGAAATGAGTCAAAAGAACACAGCTATAAAAACTCCATGCAATCATCTAAATTGCATCTAGTGTTATGAAAACTGTCCGAACCCACAAGCTTTATTAGTGGGGTTTTTTGTGTGTGTGCTTGACAGATAAAATGGCACACAGCAATATAATTGACTATTTGGCCTGTCACTGATTTATCCGTCATAAGGTAAATTAAAAGCAGGTTGCTATTTCCTGATGATATGAAAATGTAATACAGTTTTTAAGTGTACACCCCAGGGGTGAGAACCTGTTGTGAGAACGCAGACTGTATTACCTGAGTAAAATGCCAGTGGAGCTTCATGCGTTTAGCCGCAGCGTAGCTGCACTCAATGAGCCGTGGCCGGCCGTTCACATCCACCAGGCACTTGTTGTCATCATCGTCAATGGTGGGGCTCAAGATGCCCACGAATAACTGCTGAGTGCTGGTGTAGTATACATTCTGCAATGACAGAGCACATCGTGAATAAAACCAGGCTACAGAGTAAGCTTGTGAAAGAGCACATCTTGCACCAAATAGTCACTTTACACTTATAAGCTACAGTGGCAGATTACAAGGACAGGCACTTGAACCTTTCAGCAAGATCAACATCTATATCTCATGTCACGAGACATGATCTCCATGCAGCAGACCATGAAAATACACACGCTAAAGGTGTGATTTCAAATCAACCCAAGACAGAGGGCACATTTTAATGCCTTTAAACTTATTCATGAAGCATTCTGGTGCTGTGCACTTTGCAAATTAAATGAAGGGAATTTAATTTGCAAAGAAAAAGAAAATCACTCAGAAAATTGCTAGCAAATTTCACAAGTAATTAGAAAAGAAACTGCAAGTAACACATTGGATCAAATGCAAAATTTCGAAGTAGAAAGACTAAAATAGTACTTTCTTGTAAGATGTACTCCAATCTTTTGTTTTATTTACCTCAATTTAACTTCGAAAAAACAGAAACATGCCTTAGCAAACACCCAGAACTCCCTAACAACACCCTAGCAACTGCATTACAACCACATAGTGCCCGGTTTTGCCACAGCAAGCACCACTTACATTCATTCAGAAAATAATTGTTATTATTATTATTATAAACATTATAGTTTACATATATGAGTTCCAAATAAAATTTAGGGAAAAGGGACATAAATAGAGCACATAAAGAATGACTCAGTCGTGCAACTCATATATGTAAAACTTGGCATTATGTGGTTGTAAGGCAGTTGCTAGGGTGTTGCTAGGGAGTTCTGGGTGGTTGCTAGGGTTGTGCTATGAGGTTGCTAGGCTGTTAATAATAATAATAAATTATTATTAAAACTACACCTTGCATTTATGAGTCATTCTTTATCTTCTCTATTATAGGACACCTTTTTTTAAATGCACGCTGCATTTTATGCATTTTGATTTTCTCAATTCACAGTTTACAAAGCATTTATTTGCGTGTTAACGGTTTGATATGTTTCACATCTGGAAGCTCTAAAAACTGTTCATCAATCATTGAATAAGGTTTGGGGATATGCTAACAAACTTCTTCCACTGTTTGAGTGCCAGGGTGCCTTTGTGTTTTTTTTTATTTGCCATACTAGTATACTTCTGTTTGTTGACTAAACAATGCATTATTCATGGTATACAAGTGCGAGCTAGCATTACGCATTAGACACACTCGAACAGAACCTCGCTGCATTAACACTTCAGAACAGATGGTCACATTTAGCCTCTACTAAGTGCCTAAAACTTTGCAGAGAAAAACACACCTTTATTAGTGTGGTGTTGAAGGGGTCATGTATTTTGCATGTACTTTTTTCCCACGTGGTCCACTTATAAACATTAATCCAGTGAAATGTGCACAAAAAAAGAAAAGAAATTCACAATATAATTTGTATGACCATCTTCCACCATCTGTCTAGCCATTTTAATTGAAAAGGGTATTTTCTGCAACCCAGGATAACTGAAAAAAACTACTTATACACAGTGGCGGCTCCAGACAATTTTGATTGGGGGGGGCAATGGGACCCCAATGGTCGTTTCAAGGGGGGTCTCATGAAAACCAACAAAAAATACAGTGGACACGGCTAATAACTGCATATTGCTGCTACTTAACAAATGGTAAATGGTAAATGGACTGCATTTATATAGCGCTTTCACAGACCCAATGGCCACCAAAGCGCTTTACATTGCCTCACATTCACCCATTCACACACCGACGGTTTTTTGTTTTTAATTAATTAATCAATTGCAGTTTGCAAACAATATGCTCGAACTTTAATTGCCATAGCCACACCCATGACAGAAAACATATTTACAAAATAGTATCCTCCTCATCCTCCAATTCCTCGGTGTCCTCTGTTTCCAGTCTATACTAAGAAATCCTATGAAAAATTATTTACAAAATCTTCTGCAGGACAGTTCAATTCTTTTAAATAATATAATATATTATAAAAGAAAATTAAGCTGTTACACTGAGATGGTTTAGGAAAACCATAAAGTGTTTTTGTACAGTCAATTAATTGTACAGGCAGCATTAAACCATCAAAGTTAAATGATTGTTTATAGCTTATGAATTTCCTAGCCTAATTTTTTTTTAGCAGGGGGTTTCAAACTTTTTAATGGCAATGAGCCCTAAACAATACCCTTGTGAGATTCTTTATTTAGGCTTATAATATAATAAAATATATGCCCAATATAATATAATATAAAAAACTGAATTGAAGTATTTGAAGTGATAGTTTAAATGCTTCAATTTGTTTTCATATTATATTTTTATAATATGAAAACAAACTGAAGCATTTACTGTAAATAGCTAGATCTAATAGCTAAATATTTTCAAGAAAAGTCAATATGTGAACTCTTTTATAGTAGCCTAATCTAACCATGCCTGAAACTATTTAAATCTATATAACTAATGAAGTATTTTGAGTTTGCACGCGGTGGGTGTGTAATTGTTACCGTTCTGTGTCCATCATCCGTTATCATCTTCTTTAAAACATGATATTGTGATTTTATTTCACATGTCTTTGCGTTTCTCGTCGCCTCTCGTATTGAGATATTTGGTCCGCGCACACGACTCACTGCCAATCACACGCGCTCACATCATTCTCTTTCTTTGAAACCTGTTAACTGCACTCACCAGTTTGAGCAATGCAATTATTTCTCACATACAATCAAATGGATTTCCCCACACATTTCGCGTCAGTCCTCTGCGTGGCATATTATTCTTTTCTGCGAGGCCGCGGCATCAGAAGTGCACGACCGCGCACGCGCGCAGCTTAGAGGGAACGTGATTCTTATGTTTATATATTTTGTATGTCGAATAAATTATTAATTATTATTATTCTGCGTAGTTTGAAGATAAACATTTTTAAATATTTATCCCGGATATATATTTTTTTTAATCAGGAAGGGGGTGGGGGGTCAAATGGGGGGTCAAAGCATTTTTTGGGAGGGTCTTGAGACCCCCCAAGACCCCCCCCTGGCGCCGCCTCTGCTTATACATACAATTCCCTGCAGTTTCAAGCTGAAGTGAACACTAGAGGCAGTAAATCGGCAACCAATTTTGGTAACACTTTACTTGAAGGGGTGTGCATAAGACTAACATGACACCTTCATTATCATGACATGACACGTTATAAATATGAAGGAAGTTGTATGCATGTTTATGACAACTGTCATTAAGTGTCATTCGCTCAGTTATGACATTTTTAATGCAAATATGACATTGTTTGAGATTGTATTTGTTATGACACCTTGACATAAACCAATACATCATAACCTGTCAGTGTCTTTGTCATGACAACTTGACATTACTAAGACAACACAACCTGTCATAAACATGACATAGCAGATTAATTATCAAACTTAAGAAACCACTTAGCTTTATTGGTTAACATTACATTAAACTGTCAGGTGGTTGGTTTTGACATTGGCTGTCATGAAGCCATTATAACTGTTTAATGACAAATTCAATGTCTACCACTGTAGTTGAGGTCACGAAAAATATTCATGACACAGTTATAATGGCCTCATGACAGCCAGGGTTAAAACCAACCACATGACAGTTTAACTTAATTTAATGTCAAGTTGTCATGACAAAGACACTGACAGGTTATGATGTTATGGTTTATGTCAAGGTGTCATAACAAAGGCATCTTAAACAATGTCATATTTGCATTCAAAATGTCATTATTGAGCGAAAGACACTTAAAGGTGCTCTAAGCGATGTCACGCGTTTTTTAGGCCAAAACATTTTTTGTCACATACAGCAAACATCTCCTCACTAACCGCTGGCTGCCTGTCCTCTGAACACACTGTAAAGAAACGCGATCTCTGTAGACAGCCCAGGCTCCACAAACAGCAACAAAAACAAACTGCAGCCCGCTCCCCGAAACATAACAAACTGTTCCAGCCAATGACCGACAAGAAGGGTTTGGGGGTGTGGTTTGGGGGGTTAGTGTGCGGATGAGGAGGAGGGAGGGTCTAGCTAGCCTCCGTTTTGTTTGACAATAGTTCGAACATCAACAAGAGGTGACGTCACCCAGGATCGCTTAGAGAACCTTTAATGACAGTTGTCATAAACATGCATAAACCCTACTTCATAATTCATGACATATGTCATGTCATGGTTATGAAGGTGTCATGTCAGTCTTATGTACACCCCTTCAAGTAAAGTGTTACCCAAATGGTATTCCTTTTCACTCAGTGTATGATTTTTTGTTTTCAAATGCAATAGAGCATTAAACTTTTAGCACTTTGACTTATGAACTGCTGTGTTACGTACAACAACAAACGTAATAGTGTTGCCACAGTCATGTTTAACTGTTTCAGAGAAAACTGAAGCACTGGTCACTGGACGTTTCACTTTTAAAGTGAGCTGTGAAACATGCTACAAGGAATGAGACATAATTTAGCAAAAATGGACCCACGTGCACTTTTTTTCATGACACTGCTGTTTAATAAAATCGCATCTGCAATAGAGAAAAAAGGCAATACGTAACTTGTTTCCCTTTTTTGTGAAATGGTGGAGAATTCGTATGAAATTTGTACAATCTCATGCATATGTTTTCGTACGATCTGCACACAACCTAGACAGCAACATAGTGTCGGCCCTGGTAAGTGTGGAGTCCACATGTACCAGATGTGGCCCGGAGCTGGGCCGACACTATGTTGCTGTCTAGGAAAAAAATAGCCTTTAAAAAAAATTTATCTCAGAAAATTGCTAGCAAATTTCACAAGTAATTCGAAAAGAAACTATATTAAATAGTATTTTCTTGTAAAATGTACTCCAATCTTTGTTTTATTTCGCTCTAAATTTAACTTCGAAAAATCTTTTTTTTACAGTGTACTTACACCCCAGTGAAGGTTATGTTTAGGATTTGATCTTCATGCTTACTTGTTGTCTAAAAATCATGTTTTCTTATGATTCACATTGTACGAATTAATACAAAATTACCACCTCGTACAATAGTTGTATTCCTGTGAGATTGGGTTCTGTCCCTCACTATCAGTCTCTTTAAAAGACCTGCATTATCTGGACAGGATCGCAAAATAATCCAGGCTGAAATGTGGCGCACAAACTGAAATGATCAAGGAGTGTTAAAAATAAACCTCAGCCTTTGGAATTCTTCAAGAGCAGTAGAAGATAATAAATGACCTGACAAATGAATGAACTAATCGGATGGTTGCAGGTTTTAATTTGACAGGAAATGACTATTGTGTCGCGGAGGCTGTACCAAATCTGTCCAGGGTTCAAAAGGAAGCACTGCTAATTGTGTTGCTGATGTAATGTCCTTTGACGGGACGGGTGTCGATGTGTGAGCCAGAAACACCAGTGGCATCTGTCTGAAGAATCACCGGCAGTCACTCCAGATGGCCCTTCAATGACATGTATGCTGAAGAGACTTAAGGCCCTTGCAGTCGGAAATTTGCGTATGCGTTTTTTTCGTATTCGTCATTTGGGGGCTCTGAGTTGTCAAAACACCATTCAAACTGCTTGCTACGGATGAGAAAAACGCAGAAAATCGAACCAGATCCGATTTTTTTTATGACGGACGAAAGTTTCGGAGGCAGTGTGTAAGCGTGATTGACACGACGCGAGGTCGTATTTATTTTTTAATGTGAAAATTTCGGATGCGAATTTCGGACTCAGTGTGGAAGGGCCTTTAGCGTGTGTAGTGCATGTTTCTGTGTGTGACTGAATGTGTGTAGAGAGAAGGTGAGCAGAAGGAGAACAGCCGAGGGGCTGAGGAACATCTGGCAGACGTGTCAGGCTAGTCTCTTCAGGGCTAGTTTGGCCGAGGCAAATCGCTGTTTAAGTCACAAACTTAACATTGCTTGCTGCCTCATGCATTAAAAAAAAAAAAAAAAAAGAGTTTACCCATGAATGAATTATTCAAATGTGTCACTCTAATGGAAGCTCTGAAGCAAAAACGGAGTTGAAACATGTGGAGCGCTCCATTTGTTGCTCCTAGTTTGCAGAGAACTGTGAGGCGGATACATTTCTCTCCTGAAGCATTTTCACTTTGAGAGTCTTTCATTTCAAAAGATAATATTACCAATGTTTTCTGATGTAAAACTCTTTCTTCTGATGATATTTGGTTTGAGAACAGTACTTCAAGCTTTTAAACTACAGTCCCAGGTGGGTACTCAGCATTATTCTACAAATAAAAAGAATTGTTGGATATAAATAAAATAGGTTAATGGTATGCTGCGGATTCACTGATTTAAAACACACCTGGTTATAAGGGGGGGGGGGTAAGGGGGTCTGTAAAGTCTACATGAAATCAAAATAAACCTTTTTACTTTCAGGTAAATGTTCCTGGAATTATTTTTCACCCTCAAACATTATCTACTTGCAAGAGAACGCAAGTAATAGAAGCTACAGTATATCAGTGGTTCTCAACATTTTTGACTGCAAAATTATATTGCAAGACAATATTCAAAAACCATATATTGAAGCTTTATTTAGAAAAATAAATCGTGACCCTTTACAATAAAGTTCCACTTGGTAACATTAATTAACTGATAACGAACTAACAATGAAAAATATTCATAAAGCATTTAATAATCTTTGTTCATTTAATTGTATCAGTTAATACTATTTAATGGACCTGAGCTAACATGAACTAAACATGAACAGTAGTATTTTGTTAACTTGGGGCCGTTTAAACAAAAAAATGGAAATCTTTTTATGCGTTTTGGCCGTTCATTTACACGAAAACAGCGTTTTGGGGGCCTGAAAATGCAAACTTTTGAAAACAGGATTCAAACTGGACGTTTTTCGAAACAATAGAGTTATCATCTCCATGTAAACAACAAAAACGCAGATTTGTGAAAACTTTGACGTCATCTGAATGAGTATTATGTGTTCAGTCTATAGGAGAGTAGTTTTTCTTTATAAAGTGACATAGCGAACAACTGGCCTGGCAGCATAATACAGCGAATACATTTTTTTGTCGTTTTCGCGGATCCGTGTGAATGGCGATAATTTGACAACGTAGTCATCAATAAGTCATCTTATTGTTAATGTTAGTTAATACATTACCCAATGTTAAAGGAATAGTTCACCCAATAATGGAAATTATCCCATAATTTACTCATCCTCAAGCCATCTTAGGTGTATATGACTTTCTTCTTTCAGCAAAAGAGTTATATAGAGTTATATTAAATAATATCCTGGCTCTTCCCAGCTTTGTAACGGCATTGTAACGGTGTGGTGGTAGTTGAAGGCACAAGACAAAGATGAGGGTACAACACAATGTTTACTTATCAAAATCAGGCAGGACAGATACAACCACAACTAACATTAACGAGAACCGACAAGAGACTGAACAGAACAGGGAGTATAAATACACAGGATGAAATGAGGGAACTAACTAGACCCAAGTGGAGGAAGATGAACTAATCAGGGACTAACGAGAACAGGTGCAGACTAGACAGAACATAACTGTGACAGGCATTGAATAGTGCCCGAGTTTTTGAGGCTCCAAAAAGCGCATCCATCCATCATAAAAGTAACTCATACGGCTCCAGTGGATTAATAAATGCCTTCTGAAGCGAAGCGATGCATGGGTTTTTGTACGAGAAATATTAATCTCTTCTCTTATATCGAAATCATTTGACATTTTTCTTTAAAACTTCTCATTTTAGACTTTCAATTCGTTACAAGTGTTTTGTTTTGCTCTATCCTCTGCACTTCTACGTTCGTCAATACGTAATGCGTCAGTTCAGAGGTCACTCTTCTGCCATTTATGTAAAATCCCTGCCCTGATCTACAACATTCTGGGCAAAACAAGGACAGGAAGTCATTGCAATTTCATATCAATTATCATGCTGGTTGGACTTACTAATAGAATAGCACCTCAAAGAGAAACCACGCTGACCATCTCATGAGCTGATGAATCATATTCTCAATCCGACTAGATATAAGGCCTACATCCTTATAGCAAAAATCATAATTGGTAACTCTTTTCCTTTGTTAACTGCAATTTTTAATTTTGATAAACAGAATTAACATTCAAAATATTTTCTGCAATAGAAAGTTTTAATGGAAAGTATCTTCATGGAACCCTTCAATGCCAATAAAGGACTTTTAAGAGTGTAGTATATTAGTTACTTATTGGCAAAGTTTAATTCCTCTGATTTGCCGCTACATTTAAGCACTCAATAGATGTCTGTGATTGATTACGCCGCTCAGTCTCTGAAAAAAAAGAACATTTGAGTCAACGGGAGTAGAACTAAATGCAATTGTGTACACATTTTATATTCAATCAATCGCAGAAGCCATATTCATAATCTCAAATATTATTTCTGTTAATTGTCAAGCAAATGCCTGCATCAAAAACTACTGCAGGTTGGGAAACGTTTTAGTGTCCTTGTTACACGTTACATGTAGTTACTATGTGACTACCAACTACTTACTATAAATTGTCCATAATTACATGCAACTAACCCTAAACCACATCCTAATCCTAACCCTACAGAAGGTATATTATTACTCAGTACTTAAATGTATAAATTGCACTGTAACACGGATACTTTAAAGTGTAACCGCGGGTTGCCTAGCACTGCTGTTTCAAAAATCTTTTCTGAACAGTGTGTTATTCTCCGAACGGCGGGAGCGAAGGGTCTGAAATAATCTCCTTGGGAACAGCTCTGCCTCGCAGTTCTCTACATCTTCAGTAGTGTGTTCATGTGTGCATAGATTTGAGACATTTGCCAAAGAACTTCCTGTTTTTGCATGGACCATCCCTGCTGTTCAAAAAAAAAAAAGTCTGCCTGGACTGACTTTTTCTCTTACTTCAGAAGTTAGGAAGGACACCTTTGGAGAAAACCAGATACTGTTTTTAACAAACATGGAGTGTATACGTTCACTCAAACTTACTGTACACTCACCTAAAGGATTATTAGGAACACCTGTTCAATTTCTCATTAATGCAATTATCTAATCAACCAATCACATGGCAGTTGCTTCAATGCATTTAGGGGTGTGGTCCTGGTCAAGACAATCTCCTGAACTCCAAACTGAATGTCAGAATGGGAAAGAAAGGTGATTTAAGCAATTTTGAGCGTGGCATGGTTGTTGGTCCCAGACGGGCCGGTCTGAGTATTTCACAATCTGCTCAGTTACTGGGATTTTCACGCACAACCATTTCTAGGGTTTACAAAGAATGGTGTGAAAAGGGAAAAACATCCAGTATGCGGCAGTCCTGTGGGCGAAAATGCCTTGTTGATGCTAGAGGTCAGAGGAGAATGGGCCGACTGATTCAAGCTGATAGAAGAGCAACTTACACTGAAATAACCACTCGTTACAACCGAGGTATGCAGCAAAGCATTTGTGAAGCCACAACACGCACAACCTTGAGGCGGATGGGCTACAACAGCAGAAGACCCCACCGGGTACCACTCATCTCCACTACAAATAGGAAAAAGAGGCTACAATTTGCAAGAGCTCACCAAAATTGGACAGAGTCTCGATTTCTGTTGAGACATTCAGATGGTAGAGTCAGAATTTGGCATAAACAGAATGAGAACATGGATCCATCATGCCTTTTTACCACTGTGCAGGCTGGTGGTGGTGGTGTAATGGTGTCGGGGATGTTTTCTTGGCACACTTTAGGCCCCTTAGTGCCAATTGGGCATCGTTTAAATGCCACGGCCTACCTGAGCATTGTTTCTGACCATGTCCATCCCTTTATGGCCACCATGTACCCATCCTCTGATGGCTACTTCCAGCAGGATAATGCACCATGTCACAAAGCTCGAATCATTTCAAATTGGTTTCTTGAACATGACAATGAGTTCACTGTACTAAAATGGCCCCCACAGTCACCAGATCTCAACCCATTAGAGCATCTTTGGGATGTGGTGGAACGGGAGCTTCGTGCCCTGGATGTGCATCCCACAAATCTCCATCAACTGCAAGATGCTATCCTATCAATATGGGCCAACATTTCTAAAGAATGCTTTCAGCACCTTGTTGAATCAATGCCACGTACAATTAAACAGTCAATAGTACATCAAAAGAAAGAGCAGAGCCTGTTTTTAAACAAACCAAAACACATTTTCAACACTTAAATGTGAGTGTTTCATAATAAATAATAATAATAATAAAAAAATTCAAACAAAAAGCCAAAGCTTGCGCAGTCCTATATCTCTTAATGGGTTTGACATTTCATTTGGTAAGGTAAGGCAGATTTGATTTATTATATGCTGTTAATAGTTTGATGATCACGTTAGCTTGTGCGTAAGCATCTTCAATCCACTCCTTCTGGTTTAAACAGATCTTTTTGGATCGAGATATTCTGTACTCTTTCAGAATATGCGTAACAGTCTATAGCAGTGAAAACACTGATTGCTGGTGTAACCCCTCCGGTTCTACTCGCACTGCTCTGAACGGGATTCGAACCAGTGTTTCCAGCATGTTAACATTCACTAGTGCGCCTCTTGAGAAAAAACAGTCAATGGTGGTAAAGCTTTGTAATAAATTGCAAAAAAAAAATCTTTTCAATTGAATGGGAATGTAAAAGAGTTCAAATGTAATATAAAAAGCTGCTGGTTGAGATGCAAACTTTTTTTGTTTGTTTTTTAAATCACCCTCAAAACACTCCCACATGCTGATTTCTGTTAATAAACTCCAGAGGGTTTTCTTAGGCAAAGCCAATGTATGTGACAAAAGCAGAGCAGAGAAAGAAAGATGAATATTATTGCATATAACAAATCATCAACCCAAGCACACAAATAAAAGCATATCCCACACATAGACTATATATACATATAGAGTAGACTATACTAAAAATTAACTTGAAATCACTATATTATTTTCAAAAACAAAGGTTTCTTCAGATAAATTGTAATTTTTGCCTGGCCTTGGTTAAATTCTTTATAGCTATACTTCCTATATATATATATATATATATATATATACACTGTAAAAAGTGATCAGTTGACTTAACTTAAAAAGTGAGGAAACCTATTGCCTTAAAATTCTTAAGTAAATAAACGTCATACATAAATGAAAAAAATAAGTTATGTCGAATTGTCAAGTTCACATAACTTAATTATTTCAATTACGCATGAAGTTTATTACTTAAAAATGTTAAGATAAAGAGTTTCTTCACTTTTTTTAAGTAAAGTCAACTGATCACTTTTTTACAGTGATTATATATATATATGCATGAAGAGCTTATAAAATGTGTAACGGGGAAAAACAGGACCAGGAATGCCTCCGTTACACACAAATGAAGATCTGCTGCAAGGGGACGGTGTGTATATACAGTTAATTTACAGTTAACATCACCGCCATGCATTAACAACATATTCTATATCACACTGTCACTCAAACATTAATAAACACTGTTGTTATAATTTCATATTTTGCTGTGATGTTTGGGCAGCCTCTGACTTCCTCCAGAGTCTCAAAAATATTGGTAGTAAGCGCTGGAAAATCAAACAGCGACCCCTGCACAAAAACACTTATGACTGTCATCCCAGCCCACTCTATCGCAGCTCTATTGTGTCTGACTCTGTATTGTGTGTCTCATATAAAGGACATGTGCAGTTCACTAGTTTTAATACTCATAGTACACAAAAAATAAAGCAATAACCACCCAGAGGAACATTTTTATTGCTTCAATATAGCTCAAGAGACTTAATGGAGTCCTCAGTTACTCCTCATTTCATCTCAGATATTTCTAAATAATAATAATAATAATACACCTCTTAAAAAAGTTTTAGCATGTAAATGAATATGGCAACGTTAATGTATTTGGTCCTGGCGGACAAAGTTTTCAGGGCTCCAGACTAACTTTTTGCCTTGGTTGCACTGGTGCGCCTAACTTTTTTATTTAGGTGCACCAGCACAAAATTTAGGTGCACTCAAATTTTTCCTCGTCTCGCGTCGCCTTTAACGCCACAATTTCAAGGTCACCTTTTTATCACGCTCCATATATTCATATATATTATGTAAATGCTTTTAAACAAGAATAAGGTGTAGTTTTTTTTATTTTTATTTGAAGCACAATTATACTGTAAATAAAAATATAAATCTTTAAAAAAAAATTAAAGTGCTGTTTTTACATTGTTCAAGTTACAATACATGGCAAATTTTCTCAAGAAAAACAAATCTCAACTAATGCTGTAAACTATGGGAGTCAGTTGTAGCCCACTATGCTTCATTAGCCTACTATAATATTGAAGGTAAAAATTACCTGATTTGTACACAAACACCTAAATTACACTATTTTTTTTTTATTTTTATAATAATAAAGTTATATGAAACATAAACATTTAAATGGTGGCTGCATAAAAACTTGCCAGCTTTTTTTCAAACAACATGCAGTAAATATTGAAAAACATAAAAAATTATAATGAATATGTAATATGGTCCATATATTAGGCACAATGCTCCTCTAGAGTTAATTTTTCTAGCTAGCTAACGAGTTTATGGGCACTGGATATGTTTTTTCTGAGGTAAATGTGACGTTAAATGACATTGTTTACAAGCGTTTTACTGACGTCTTTCCACGGTTGAAAAAATGATTGAGCGATTCCATGTGAAAGATACGGATTTCGATAAGTTGTACTCTATCTTTTAACACACTTTTAGATGCTCGTTCATGTTTATTTCGCGCTGTAACTGGTATTATTAAGGCGGAAGAGAAAAACATGCTTCTCTTGAGCAGAGCCAGAGCGATCTCACGCCACAGCGTCAATACACTATATATTTATGTTTTTGAATTTCGTAAGAAAATGGACCTAATTTGAAATCTGAGACTTTGTTTCATATCAATAGTAACAAAGCACAAAGATTATTGCGATTTATTGGATGGGATGCTCGCTACAATGTTCCATTCATTCATCAACTGAAAACAGCATAGCCCAACGGTTCGTAAAAATCAACGAGAATCGATTAAAATCGAGAAATCAATATTTTGTTTTACCTAGTTCAAGTAGCCTACATTTTTAAAAGTTTCTTCGTCGTCTGTTTTCCTGCGTTTATTTAGCTGATGCTGCTGTTTGCCGTAACTGATTCTCTGGTGCTCAGGTGACAGGTCGCAATTTATTTCAATCACACAGCACGGAGCATTTTAGTCCTACAGGAACATCTGAACCACAACCAATCAGAGGCAAAGACCCGCCCAATCTCTATCTCTGATTGGTTTAGACCACGATATGATCCAACCATGCGTGCAAGGAGAACAAAATACTCGTTTGTGGAGAGGCAGCGGATGCGATCATGCGAGAACGTTAGGTGCACTGGTGCGACCTAGGAAAAATTCTTGTCGCACCCTTACAAATTTTGGTCGCACTCTAGAGCCCTGCTGCTACATGAAAACGTACAAAAAAACGTACGAAAAATCCCATATTAGATCTAGGCAGGTGGAGCTGGGGAGGTGGAGGGTTTCAGGGTAACTCTGATAGCGTGCTGCACGACTAGCCTACAGAAAACACTGAATTAGACTATTTAAAAGTTGAGCAAGAAATCTCATTGGCTACAGAATCAGCAGAGGCCAATCTGCTTGTTCCATGTAGTTAATGATGTGATTGACAGAAGATTGCATCTAAAGGACCTATCAGGCTGTGCCATCTTTCATGACTTATAGATCATGTTCACACAGCACACAGCAGCAGAATACGGTTGTCAGTTCTGAATTTGAGTCCTTAAAGGGATAGTTCACTTTGAAATACATTTTTGATATGTTTTAGCTTACCTCAAGGGCATCTAAGATGTAGGTGTCTTTGTTTCCGCAGTAGTTTCTACTGTAACACAGTAGAAACTATTACAAGACTGTTTTTACCTCTTGTAACACACAGACCGAAGCGCCCGCGCCCTCAGATCACTTGGACGTGGCTGTGTTTACAAGATGTAAAAACGATAAAAATAATGTTTGTTTTCTCACACAAACCGCTCGTTTCGTGTCTTAGGCCATCAATGTGTACTTACATTTACGAGTCATTAAATCATGTTTAATTTGGACTTCTCTGTGCATGCTCTTTGAGGTGGTGACCATAGACCTGCATTATATGATTGACAGACAAGAACGGTTTGACCTAAAAATATCAAAATTGAAACTACTGTGGAAACAAAGACACCTACATCTTGGATGCCCTTGAGGTAAGCTAAAACATACCAAACATTAATTTCAAAGTGAACTATCCCTTTAATACGGTTACTTTCACGCACAGTTCAGTTATTTACAGGAGTGAAAACCACTTTCTATAATAAACACACCCATACATTTTCAGGACTCACAACCGCATTCTCGGAAATCCCATGCAGTGTGGACAGAACTGAATTCGATAACTAGTTGCCTGTCACGTCATACAGTGTGAAAGGGCCTATGGTTACTGGTAAGAGAATATGGGCTTGACTCCCATTGCAAGTTCATGCAGACAGTATCCGAGACGCAACTGTGAGTTGCTGTTTGAACAGGACATTTCAAAATGAATGAATAATGAACAAAGAAAAGAGAGATGTTTTGTTTCCAGGTTTAGTAAGCTGTTGAAAACTTCACCTGTTCAAAACTGCATCTGATGAAAATGTCAATTTTCCATGCATTTTTTATAATGTTACAGCACCCAAATCTATTTTATCCGTTTCGTTTGTGCTTCCATAACCTCTTCCCTTTCTTATTCAGCCTTTTCTCTGCTGGGCTCAGGTATCTGAGTGGCATCATCAGCTCTAGTGCTGCTCTCTGAGGATATGAGTGCACTATAGGTCCCTTCATGTCACATCTAAAACCTTTTTAGCTGACTTTCCATCTAAATATATGTATCATCAATGAACTTCCTTTTATTAATTTGACCATATACAGGTATTTAGTTAATCACTCTTGGTCTTTAATGTTTTTTGCTCTCCTGATAAAAGCTACGATAATGATTTGCAGGGCGTTTTTGAAACAAGTTGGCCATGTCAAGACAACCTGTACTCTTCTGAACAGCCTTCCTCAGCGGATGGACGAGTGAGAACATAATTACAAAGAGCTATTTCACAAATGTGTAACAAATCTGAGACATATTTTGTGCACCATTGCCTAAAAAAATGATTTTGGAGGGGTTTTTCTTTGCATTTGCTGTTCTTTCTTCAAACAACTCGAATTTTTTATTTTTTTTAAAATAGTTTTAGAATTCAAAACTAAAACATTTTAAACATACATTCATTCATCATTAGTGTCAGTGTTTTAATGATTATTTTCAATTTTCCTTCTCAACACATTTGTACTTGTATTATTTGTCCCGAACACAGACGCAGCAATGTCAAGATAAAAGTTAGCCTGGGAAAACCCAGACAACTTCTGGCAAATTTAGATTTGCTCTGAAAGTTAGTCTGGCAAAGAGCTCATTCAAGCTCATTTCCAATCCGTCGAAATCGCGGCACCAATCAGAAACGTTGGGGCGGGCTTTACACGATGACGACAGCGCTGGGATTTTGAAGCAGATTTTGTAGCCTACATTACAAAGATGGATGCCGCCGTCGAACATCACTCGTTCGAATCAGCTATCGCGTCTGTTTTAAGCGATTTGAACGTTTCCTTTTTGTTAAAAACCGAGCAAAGAACAACACTCGGAGATGTTTCTCCACCGCTCTGCATACGTCATCTCCTTCATCGCTCTGATTGGGTTTAGGTCTATCCGCGACGTCCGTTGGTGACGCCCCTCTGGAAATGATTTGTCTATGACGCTTTGCCAGACCATAACTCAGTTACAACTGAGAATGGTCTGGTTTTTACCAGGCTAGATAAAAGTGGGTAAAGACGTGCTTTTTTCATCGTTAAACAATGGTACAAACACCAGTTAATTCACTAGCGCAAACCATAGTAAATCATGTTGTGTGATTTATTTAAATACTCTCCTCCCATAAAAGTTGCGTCTGAAAGGGAAATTCCTACAACAATAATTCCTCACAAAACTAACTGTCCACGCTAATTCATTGCTAATTTTAACAGGATGTCTTTAGCAAATCCTGACAGTTTTAATGGCAAAAGAGGGTTTGCACTGGTGAATCTGGCCCTAAATGCATTCAATTGGCAGCCCTAATAAAATACACAGAGAAGAAAACCAATGTCATAGCCACTCCAGTGATGCATGTGAACAGAGCGAGAAAGGCCACTCACCTGAGGTGACATCCCGTGACAGAGGTAAAGGATGGGAATGTTGTCAGTGTCTGGCCCTTGGTCGAGACACAAGTCAGTCTTCAGAGAGTTTCTCAGCTAAGAGAAAAATGATACTGATGGTTAAGCGTCAGGAGAATTAAGTACACATCAAGTGCATGTCATTTGTTGTTGTTGTTGTCGTCCCTCTCTCTCTATGTCTTTTTCTCATACAGTAGGTAACACTCGAGGCTGTTTCTCACTTGCATCGTAATTCTCTTCCTAATTACAGGTTGTAATTATAAAATTCATTTTCATAAGTGTAAGCACACTCATGAATCATCTAAATTATATTCCGGCCGAACTCCTTGGCGAAGTAGAAGAGGTGTACTGTCACGCCTTCCACAAATACGTGTTTTTCCCTCCGGAGTGTAAAGAACTTATTAGTACAATCATTTCATGCGGAGCCTCAGAAACTATTTTTCTCCATGGGCTTCAAAGTTTATTGTAACTGCTACGTCTAATGAAAATAATGTTTAAACACATGGCTGTATCAGTGACAACAGAATTCCTAGCGGAGGACTTCAGTGGATCGTATCTCTGTTTTGGCATTTTTCGTTGGATTCAGCTGAATACTGCTGTGCCTTTTATCACTGTGTGCTGAATATCCAGCCAACATGATTGACAGGCTCATCAAATGCAGTCATTCAGAGTAAAGTAATGAGGGCGAGAGCTATTTCTGAGCCCTTTACTCCCAGAATTCATTTCAATAAGGCTGACCTATTTTCCACAGTTTCTTCCTTTTAAATTGTGCCTATGAAAACACATATGATGAAATCAAGCACAGAAAAGAACACCTCAACCAGACAGCCTGGTTCTGCATCAGTACTGAGTCAAGTGCATTATTATTTTGTCTAGTATAGGAAATAAAAAGTGAATGAATTGTTTGGACTTGACATGAATGGCTTATATAAACAGTTTGGGCGCGCCATGCTTCATTTTGTCAAGCAAATTGGAAAATCCTCTTCAGACGCCTTGGACGGATCGGCGAGTGGGTGTCACACGTGGCAAGCGCCGCTCTCAAATCTAGCCTCAATGGTAAAATATCTGGGCATTCACAATGAGCTGTGGCTTATTCAGCACTCACAGGAGTCACGCTTAAAGCTTTAGCTGTGTGGAGAGAAACTGTCTCGCAAACTGCCACTCCTCTGACTGGACGAATATTTTCACTTGCAGGGTTTTATTACAACACGATTTGATTCCAGATAACACTGCACTGCTGGGAAACGAATAAATCGGAGAGAATACACACTGTATTTGAACTCTTTATTTGCTCTTTTCATGTGCCTGAGCATTCACGATTGCTTTTCGCTTCGTTGGGCTTAATAGAAATACTCACCACTCCATACGCGATGGTGTCTGTGTACATTCTCATCTCAGGGTAAATGTTCACTAGGTACCAGCGGAAGGTCTTGCACTGCAGTTTTTTCCTCAGTGCTTTCCTTTCCGTGATGTCACCGATGTCTATCCCTGAGTCCTGATGACACACCAACACAAAAATATAGAGTTAGTTGAACTCGGTTGGTTTCATTCGCTCGCGAATCTTACGATGCAGTACATTTTTTTTATCATCCCCATCATAAATGCATATATTTCTAAAAACTGATTGGAACCCTCAGAGCTGATTGGAACTGATTGCAGCACAAAAATGTGGAGAAAATGATTGCGAAAGACCCTTTTTCATGGTTTTAATTTATAAATCAAACCTAAACTAAAGAAAAACCGTTTGTTCCCTTTGTAAGGTAAAAGTGAATCATCGTCAAAGCTCAACAACTGAAATATCACCATTCATATTTGAACAACAGTGAAGACTAATGCGCAGACCATAACAGTGCCAAAAACTTCTTTAAACATGAACTGTAATATTTAGTCTACAAAGTGTGGAAATAATTGTTTTATCACTGAATTACTGCACATTTGAGTTCTGTTTGTATTTACCAACTATTTTGATGCGGAATTATGGATCAATATGTTTCTGTAAGGCTGAAATGTATTAGTGTCTTATTTTATTGTTGAGATATAATTAAAGTTTCTATTAATAGTTTGAATTATTTTTTATAGTTTACATTTTAATTTTGTGTAAAAGTTTCACTAATTTCATTTTTTATGTCTATAGTTAACTATAATAACCCTGATTCACACAAATTGCCAAACCTAACAATAGCAAAACATTAGCATTCAGTTCAGAGAAAACTAAATAAGCCCATTATTTAAGTTTCTTTGAACTAAATGCGTTTGTCATCAGTTGAAGAAGATGAAGACGAAGGAGAGTTCAAAAAGGTTTCTATAAACAAAACGGTTCTTTAATGAAAACAAACTCAGGTAATCCACAATGACGAAGAGAAAGTAACACCGTGTGTAACTAACACACACACACACACACACACAGTGAAGGTGATGAGCTTAAATACACAGTGATAATGATAATAAAAAAGTGCGAGCAAAATAAAATAAGTCAATAGAAACTGAAAGTGTTTGGTTATCAACATTCTTCAAAATATCTTCTTTTATGTTCTGCTGAAGACAGAAATGCATGCAGGTTTGGAATGACAGAAGGGTATGCAAATGATGAAAGAATTTTATTTTTTACATTACTCTGGAGGATCAGTTTTGGCTGAAAGAGGCTGAAAGTCATTTATAAATGCTCCATTAAATTACAACATAACATAGACTCTAGAAGAAAAGGTTAGAATCTTAAAAGGTTCTGTCAAGGGCTTTATATATAGAACCTTTTAGGGATTCCCTTCCTGTGATCATTTTATGGATTTATTTTTAATAAATTGATTTTGTTTTAATCCATTTTATATTTAGATAAAATTGTATGAATTAAACAGCTAGTACAGATACTTTATAACTTGAACCGGTTAAACATGAAAGTATTGTGCACTAATTTCAGACATTTCTCCTTATATAGAGCATCCTTGGCATAAAGCCTTCTTAAAAATTGAGTAAAGAGCCCCAGGGTCCTATTAAAAACCTTTTTTTCTTAAGAGTGTAGGCATTATTTTTCAGCGTTTCAGGCTTCAAAAGCCACCGCATAACAGGTGCATAACGCATGACAGTGTGCATCCTTAATATTTGAACTGCACTAACAATGACCTTTATTCATGACTATATTAATAATATTGCACAAGTCCTTTGTTGTTTAAAGAAGTATATTATGGGACTGGAGATATAGAATCAGACCGATTTGCCATTTATTATTGCAGTGATTTATGAAAACGCAGCACTGAACTCCATATATCACTGGAACTGAAATAGAAAGGGACATCTCAGTTCATGTTGCTCAGCACACTAGAGTCATATCTTTGTTCCTGCATCAACAGTCACTTCCCTTTCTCCCGTTCCCTCCTCTCAACATTCAGCTTGTGTCTGGGAATCTGCGGCAATCTCACGACTCCTTCCGCTTTCACCAGATCTTAATTGCTGTCTCGCTGATAAATGCACAAGCAGGGCCAAAGCTCCCTAAATAAATTGAGCACTGTAACATATGGTTGGAGGCAGAGCTGAGGGCTGGAGAACTATAAATGAGGTAATGGTTGTTTAATAGACAATAACAACTGTATTTCTCTATGCATTCTAATCACTTTTCTACAGGCTTGATTTATAATCAGATCTGCTTTGCATTTATTCAAGTTATGTATGACTGTACAGTATTGACTAGGGGCGTCATTTGTATTTCCAACAACGGAAAAAGTGTTTATGGGCCACTCCCGTTCTCTGGCACATTTGAATGAAAGTATTCTTTATAAAAGGGTATTTCAGACTTTCAGAAAAATGTTCTGGTCAAGCTCAGTGTTACGTTTAAAGGTGAACTAAGTAACTTTTTTTACCTTAACCGAACAGCTTTGGAGTCATTGTAATGTTTATATTACTGATTTCGTGTTGAATGGTGGTCGTCTCGCACCCCCCTGGTGCCTGTGAGCCGCAAAACCACCCTTGCAACTTTGGGCCGGCGGGCCGCCGGCCTCTGTGTTAGGAAGTATCGTGTGATATCAGGTCTCGCGAGGTAACGAATTGCTTTACGACAAAAAACAGATCTGATAAAATTCTGATAAAATGAGCATCCCGGCGCTGTATACATGTGGTGTTCGAGGCGCACATACAATACATACTGCCGACAGTTAAACAGGGCGCACGCAGCTCTTAAAGGGGCCATACCTTATTTCCACTCGTTACAGCGTCCATCCTACTGAACAGGTACCGGTGTACAGGGGGAGGGGATCCGGCCGTGAGTGCGAGCCATCTCTGCGTGAGTGCTATTCACGACAGTACAAGTACTCCACAGCGACTCTAGGGGTCGCTGTTTGACAAAAACGGAATTCCTACTTAGTGCTGCTTTAAGTTTTTGTCTGCGTCCGAAATTGCATACTCTTGAATTGGTACTTATTTTGAAGTAATTACTCCACGATCGCTAAAAAAGTACATTCAATGTATTATGGATGTGTGTATATGGATGTAATCCGAGCGTACCAGATCCACCATGTTGTCATTATCATGTGACCCATCAGTGTCAGTTACGTCACTTCACTGCCATTCATAAATCCTCTCCCATGGCCTCATGGGATAGTAAAGTGTCCACCGTATGCACACTTCAGAATCTCGCCGGAAGTAGTAGGTCATCCGGGTACTTTTTGCCAACTGTTTTATGAGTACTGTGAATTTGGACATACTGTTTTTCACCTATATAGTAGGGAAGTATGCGATTTCGGATGCAGCCAGACTCCAGAGTTTGAGTTGTGTTCTTGTTTGGTTTTGAACTGTTTCCAGTTCAGTTTCCTGTGTTAGGCGCCGTTTACACGACACCATTTTCAATTAAAAACCTGGCCTGAAAACATAAACTTTTGACAACGATACCGATATGAAACTACAAAACGCAAATTTCTGAAAACAGCGACGTCATGCGCATGAGTATTACGCGTTCAGTCAAGAGGCGCATATTGTTTCATCAAAGTGACATCACCAACTAAAGGCCTGGCAGCGTTTTTAGTTGTTTATGCGTATCCGTCTGAACTGTTTTGTCTGTACGTGAAAAACACAAAAGGAAAAACTTTCCTGTTTTTAGTATATCATTGATGTGTAAAAGTAGTTAATGTTTCCGTTTTCCTTGTTCATTAGTTGCCATGGTTTTTGATTTGCCCTCATGTGTTTCACCTGTGTCTTGTTAGTGAAACACTAGGGACTAAACGAGATAATTGATTATAAATAGCCCTCATTTTCAGTTGTTCTTCGTCATTTCTTCGTCATGTTTGCTGGTTGTTCTGTTCGCGTTTTTAGAAGTTCTGAGTTCCAGTGCTTGAGTATTTTGTTATTTTGATTTTGTTATTAATAAAGACTGCTGTGTATAGAAACTGATTTTTTCATTATTTTTCTCAACCAGTGCTGACAATAAGTGAGTAGATTAAACAACCACCTATTCAATGCACTCTTTATAGTATTATCAGCAACACCTATCAAAATAGAAAGTGGATTTAGGGCACATACTGTATAAGATATAATTCTCAATTAATCATTTCAATTAATAAATCATGCAATTTTTTTAACAAATATCATGAATCTTTAATTGATACGAATATCTTAGGAAATAAACTCATGTCATCTCAAGATTGGACTCCTGCAACCGCCTGTTGTCTGGCCTTCAGGCATGCAGTTACTCTACAATGATCCCGAAGGCAGCACACCTGGACTTCAGTGAACACAAAAGGGCTCCCTACCCACCTCCTTTGTCTCGCTACACTGGCTGCCAGTATCTACCCACATCAGATTCAAGCCATATAAAATCTCCACCGTCCCACATACACCCATTTGAACACGTCTATGCTTTCTCTGAGACAATCAATTTCCAGAACATTCACATTCACTGTTCCTTGATGGTGGAATATTGCAATTGTCAACAAAACAACCCTATAATTCCCTCTAAAGCCACGCTTACATTAGATTTTGAGCATGTGAAACTTCTATGAACACTGTAACGATCGTAAAATTACGTCACACTTTTAAAATCACAATTCAAAATAATAATACATCTAAAATGTAAAAACATGCACTTTACTGCTATGCTGCAATCCTGCAGATTTAAGAGGACTTATTCCCTTTTACAAAGTCTTGATTTTATTTTTGGGGTCTACTAGAGTATTTTTTTATGCTTGAATGTTCAAAAATTGTTGCAGCACCTCTCTTCACAGTCTGTCAGTAACGCTCTGGTCACTATGAAGCCACTCCTTCCGAAAAGCACAATGGGCTCTGATTGGTCGGCTGGTTTTGTGATTGGTCAAGTGCTTCGAGCGTGTTTCAGAAATGCCACGCCCCTTACCATAACCACAGGTTTCAACACACTACTAACACAACTCAACGCAACTTTTTATTATTATTTGGGTGGGAATTATTCAAATGAGGAATATTTTGACATGGAACTTAAGACTACAATCGAGGCATATCCGAAAATAATTCCCTTTGGTGTGGACTTTGTGCTTTGTAACTATACAGACCTTTTTCATGCTCAAACATCAACATTTCACTCTAAAGAAAGTTGAAAATGTAAAAAAGCGCATAATAGGCCCTCTTTAAAGTTTACATTCTTTTAATTTAGCTAAGAGGTCCTATTAGTCAAATGTCTTCAAATGATGCAAATTCGCAGGGCAGAGTTCACCAAACTTGAACTTTGAAACGCAGTGAAATTCGCATAATTAAGCATGTCCTGTCTCGCGCATAAGAATGGAAGTCAATGGAACGAAAAGTGTATTCTGATCGCCCCTTAAATCTTTTAGAAACATCTGAAAACACGACTCCACCATAAACATTTTATTAAACTTTACTGACACAAATTAATTACAATATAAACAATACTCCTATGAGACTTGCATATAAAAACCCTAAATCTAGTTTTGGAACTTGTATTGCTACTTTTCTAGTGTTACTGTCTCATTTGGATGAGTTGTGTTTTAGCATTCCTTATTTATAAGACGAATTTCTAGCGGTATGTAGCTGACATAGACTCACCTCTTGTGGAATGTTCCAGGCCATGTAGACGTGGCTTTTAAACTCATCCATCCACACTTCAGCCACCCTCAGAGCATTTCTGCGCACGTGGGCAGTAAGATCCTCCGTGTAGGGTTTGTGGGCGCGCTCGATGTGAGCGATACGGGCACAGGGCAACACCTCAACACTTCCTCCACACTGCCACACCTACATACAGAGACACAAAGAGTCTAAATAAAAGTACATTTTCACGCTGAGAAACAGAACAAGCAATTCTTGGCAAGAAACATCTACTCTCTGGCTCAGACTGAGGAGCTAAAAAGTGCAAATGGTTTGTATCTTGCATAACAGTTGTGTCTTTAAGAATAAAGCTCATTTGGGCATCTAACGACACCCAGACCCCCATGAGACCCTGAAAGGGGATTTTATTTATGGCATGTGCAGTAAATAGCATACATTTAAAATACTGATTCGTCTCAAGGGGAAAAGATAATGCATGTGTCCTTGCATAGGCACACACACTCGGTTCCAAAACTGAGCGAGGCAACTGTCTTCTATGGCTGTTTCCTAACACAGATGGAACCTGATAAGTGACTGATTTGGAAAAACTCTACATAGACAGCAACATAATTCAAACAGATTTCCACATGTGAAGCACATCAACAACAGAGTTTAGAGTTAGCATGTTGCTAAGCTAACCATCAGCCTGTCAGGCAACAATCAGAGCACACTAACACATACTGCTTACATGGTCAATTTGAATTAATTTTTCAATATTTCTTAATAGTGAATAGTGCTGAGCAACAATTAATCGCATCCAAAATAAAAGTTTGTGTTTACATAATACGTGCGTGTACTGTGTATTATAATTTTTTATATATAAATACACACATATACATGTATACATTTAAGAAATATTTGCATGTATGTACTGTATATATTTATACGTAATTTATATTATATATACATATAAATATTTTATATATAAATAACACATTTTTCTTAAATATATACATGCATGTGTGTGTATTTATATATAGAAAATAATTATACACATTACACACACATATATTATGTAAACACAAACTTTTATTTTGGATGCAATTAATCGTGATTAATCATTGCCCAGCACTAGAACTGAATTTGTACACTTTGGCATAGTTTTTAAAAAGTGCACTTATTACAGAAAGAATGTACTTAAATGCAAACCGAATGTAAACTTTTCAGACACTTAAAGTATGTTAATATGAATCAAATGACAATGCCGTATAGTTTGAATTCAATTATCAATGCTGCTTCAATCTTTTGGAACAGTATTCTCGTTGGTAACACACATATGATAAATGGCACCTCCATTGGCAGCCAGGTACAGAAATATAACTTATTGTGTATGTCTTGATGAAAAGACCAGTGTGAATTACGACCCGAGCTATTCACCAGCAAACATATTGTTGTCCTCGCCATGCTTCATTGGTCAACCAAATATGGCAGTATCCCAACCAGAGCCCAATGTGACAAGCCATGCTGTTTTTTTTTTTTTGTTTTTTTTAATGGTAAAGCTGCATAGGGCAAAAAGCTCTTTCAGCAACTAAAATAAGCACCCATAACTACTATCTATATGTAGACAGCATTTCTATAACTTTTTCAAGATTAGAAGTGCATTTTGAAGCCATTGCTATGGTCAGCCAATTTTCAACAACCACGGTCTGTGGAAAAGTATGACAATCTGAGAGGTCAGCACTTCACTTTGAAGCCAAAGGAAAGATTTAAAGATTGTGTGGAGTTTATGTTAAGGCTGAGAAGAAGAAGCTATCAGGGATGCTCGATATACGCTTCACTCCAGCAGGTCCACTCTGCTCTCACTGTGGGGAGGAAGATGAAGCTGTCATTATACCTCAAACAGGACTCACTATCACTATTGCTCGCTCTAAAAGGGGCGTTCACACTGACAGCGAATTGAAGTGACAAAGCCACATGAAGTCACTCATTTTCAACGAGAGTTGGCAGTTCCTAGAAACATGAGTGACTGTTGGAGTTTCAAAAAAGTTACCGGTCAACAGTTTGGAATTATTAAGATCTTTAAAATGTTTTTGAAAGACGTCTCTAATGCTCACCAAAGCTGCATTTATTTAATCCAAAATACAGTAAAACTTAAAAAACAGTAATATTGTGAAATATTTGTACAATTTAAAATAACTGTTTCTGTATTTTAACGTATTTTTTAAATATAATTTATTCCTGTGATTAAAGCTGAATTTTCAGCATCATTACTCCAGTCTTCAGTGTCACATGATCCTTCAGAAACCATTCTAATATGCTGATTTGCTGCTCAAAGTATGGGGTTACTCATTTTTTTTTACAAAATTAATATTTTAAGTTAACAAGGACACCTGTCAGGGTTGAGTGGCTGCAATGAAGCACACGACGATAAGGATACAACATAACATTTCTAATATAAAAAAAATATGTCTATTTCAAATAAATGCTGTTCTTTTGAACTTTCTATTCATCAAAGAATCTTGAAATTCATCAGAGAAATAAGGTTTTCACAAAAATATTAAGCAGCAAAAACTGTTTTCAACACTGATAAGAAACATTAATCATTGGGCTCTAATAATACTGAGCACCAAAATCAACATATTACAATGATTTCAGAAAGATATGTAATGGCTGCTGAAAATGCAGCATTTATAGAATAAACTATATTTTAAAATATATTCAAAAATATATATATTATAATAATATTTTAGAATATTGCTGTTAAACTGTATTTTTGATCAAATAAATGCAGCCTGGGTGAGAATAAGAGACTTCTTTCAAAAACATTAAAACATCTGAATTATTCCAAACTAGTGCGCGAATGATCAGTTAGAAGGAGTTGCTGTATACAGTTGGATACCGTGATCGAGTGTGAATGCCTACTAGCAGCCGGCAGCACAGAAACAGTGACCTACAGCATTTTAATCGCTGTCAGTGTGAACACAAGAGAACAGGAGATTTGGTCATGCACACATGCCAGTCACTCGTTTGTGAGAGGACCTGTGTGTATAGAGCTTTGGTAAGTGTCTCTATGAGGTGCTTGAATGGGTCAGTTCAAATATAAAGTCACACCAGGCTACAGTCATAAGCAGGAACACAATTAGGCCTTGCTTTGAATATGAGGAGTCAATTATAGGTATAGCCCTTCAATGAAACCAGCCGTTTCTATGACAATGGCACACCAATGACATGCAGACATGGAAAAAGAAACGGCATAAAACATCTACTCCCTTGGTGACGTCTGAAAGCAAAAGGTCCAAGGACAACTGGCTTGGATGGTTTCCCAGATCAGAATGGTGCAATTAAAAGCACTTACTAGTATATAATAAAACAGCAGTTGTTAAATTGAAAGAAACGATTCTCGGCGTGGGTAGAATTGCTGTTGTCATGGTTTATTGTCGTTGTTGACCATAGCGTGCATTAGCAGTCGCGCTGCCCTGATATTTACTCCTGTATAATTTATCCTTGTCAGACTCTATGTTTGACAAGTGAGTAACATGCGCACTGAACTGAGTAGTGGGTGGTTTAAAAATGTCTGTGCGTGTATATGTGTGAATGTGCGACCGCCTGCTTTTATCCCTCTTTTCTGCCTGCCAATCCTCCTACGGACACTCACGGTTCCCCGAAACTAGAGCAGCTCTGCCGCTTGTCAGTGCTAAATTTTGTCTCGCTGTTTTTTGTGGGTTATTTTTTACTCTAGTGTGCTAACACTTACTTCCAAATGATCATCCAAATGCTTGAATTTGTTCTACTGTGATGACACTGATTGGAGAGTACACTGGTTCATATGAACCCAAATGTCATTCATTTCCTGGTGCAAACATTTGTTCAAAAGTGCTCCATTTCCATGGAGTGCACTCACTCGCCATCACAGAGAAATGTTAGGGATAGTAAAAGTGGCAGAAAGCTAATCAAACAATGACCATGTCTGAAATAATATATTAGTGTATACACTGAATATTGGCAACTATTTAAAAAAAAAATGCTTATGATACAGCAACTTTCCAATTAAATGGACATTAACACTAATTCGTTTTATAATGTGAGAGGATTATTACACAGGAATATTTAACAGCAGATTGTGGTGACCAATCAAAATCCAGGTTAGAGAACTGCATTATTAATTATTGGACATCCTTTAAAAAATAGGCATGAGAAAAATGTGTTAAATGATCATCATGGGTGATATTACGTGTGTTTCATTCAACCTTCTGGAAATAGAAAGTCAATTTGAGTCCACTGTGTGAAACAGTATTCTATGCAGTGTGATCTGGTTTTATACTGCACATTTTGGCAAACTTACTAGGTTGTTTGAATATGCACATACATACAATTTTGTAACTTTATTTTTGTAAACTTTGTCCTTGTTACACATATTACATGTAGTTTCTATAGCAATTTCTATCAATTTTGCATAATTACATGCAAGTAACCCTAAACCAAACCTAATCCTAATCTTATAGTAAGTAGCCTACATGTAGTTAATTCATATTACTCAATAGATCTTATTCGCAAACACCGGAAGTAGCTAACCGCGGCCATATTGTTGACATGACATCTGTCCTGCTGCCCCTAACCGCACGCAGATTTGAGTTGAGGGGAGCAGTAGCCTGGCTTCATCTCGTCGGTATCAAGAGAAGATAATGCTATTATTTGATGTGGGTCCACACCAATCAAGCTTAAGTAAAGATCCGTCCTTATTGCCACTTTGCCAGCCGTAACTTATCCGGATATTTATAACGATCTCGTTCATACAGTATCCGTAGCTATACAAACTACAATGCACCTCAACAAGGCAACATAATGAACGACACTCGTCTCATTCGTGGAGGTGGAAAAACAAGTTCTTTGTGACATGCAAGATTTGTTGTATTAAAATGTAAATGCAAAAGAAAAGGCATGAGAGTAAGTTTTTGTCAATTTTAAGTTTTCATTTAAAATGTTTGCGATTTTAATATAAGTAAGTTAAGTTACATGGTTACATATTTGACCACTTGCTTGAGCAACTTAATATATAGAAGTAATGCATGGAATAATTGGCTTACGTTGTTGAAATAGTGAGTATGTTTTAAAATAAAAATAGTGAGTACCAGGGTGTTTGTGGTACAACCGCGGATCGCACTGCAAACGCAGCATATAAAGCACTATAGTGCGTCCTGCTTCTGTACCGTATACGCACCGCACACGCATTGCACACGGATTATGTGTGAAACCTGTGGTAAAATGATGGGAACAGACTTTTCTATGGGGAGTTGGCTGAAAGTTTAGCCTATTTATCCTAGCTAGCCTCTCTTGCGCTGGCTCAACTCTGTCTCCTTCCCTTCACGTTTTCTGACAGTCGGTAACTTATCGCATAAAAACTAACTCCGGGGTTCTTGCTGTTGTTAGAACAGCCGTGTATTACACAACACACCATCGCGCTGTTTTTAATACCATGGATAATACCAGAGACTATAATACCGACGCTGCCTCGCTTATCAATTGACAGACTGACAGTTGCTGTGGTTTCTATGTCAACAATATGGCCGCCGCAAACATTGATGACGCAGATCGAATAACATCTATACTAAAATATATAATTACACTGTAACAAGGGCACATTAAAATAAAGTGTAACCGAAAATATATATACTGTAAATAGAAACGTTAAGAAAAGATGGTTATTTAAAGGTTCTTTACACATAGTAACAGTTCTATTTAGAACCATACCTTCCTGAACAACCGTTTTATGCCAAAATGGTTCTTTGGGTTTGAGTTTAGGGTTCCTCTTCAGTCGGTCACTCCGACGCCACATCGGTGACCGACGAATAGGAATCTCGCTAGAGAGGCCAATCTACTTCGAGTGAAACTAAACGAGCCAATGCACATTGGCGTGCAATCATTTGCATTAGCTGCTCAGCCACGCAGCACAGGTATATAAAGAGCAGCAGGTGGGATTGCACTTCAGCTATTTGCTTCGGAGCAGAGCGTTTCGATGCTGTTAACTCTACTGAGTGTGAGAAATCAAGAGGAGCGAGCTCTTCAGGAGGACCTCTCGTGTCTGGTGCGGGCGATACAGCGCAGCAGCGTGGTCGATGTTCTTTCTCTCTCTCTATCTCTTTCTATCGTTTTGTTTTGTTTTTTCACTGAGCAAAACAAAAAGGCTGTTTTCACAGCTGGTACGGTGTGCCAAGAGCACTGAAAAGCTGTTCTTACGGCTTGTCATACCGCCGTGAGAGAGACAGGCTGCACAGTTCGCTGCGACCGTTCCCCTGCGTGACCAAGCACCAAGGAGAGCAGTCCCCTGAAAGAGCTTACACGGGTGGAGCGCGTCTTTTTAAAGATGTCACTCTACCTGTGTTTTTCTGGATGCGGTCATTACCTGGGATCACGGGATGGTCACGAACGCTGCATCGCGTGTCTGGGCATTGAACAGACTGAGGCAGCGTTCGTGGATGAGTCATGCACCCATTGTGTGAAGATGACCATCTCGGAGCTATGGTCGAGACTCTCGTTCCTGCAAAGAGGCAGAGTCCCTGAGCCTCTGCTGCGATCTAACCCTCCTCAGAGGGTTACTGTGGCGAGCAGGACGAGGCCGAGGGACGTGAGAGAGCGGCGCGAGGCCGGTGGTGTGAGTGATAATGAACGACACCTGTGAGACGCACCCATCTCGCATCTCTCACGGAGGAGCGGAAGCATAAAGGAGGAGCGACGACAGTGAAGATCGAGAGAGGAACAAGTTACTTTAGGCAGTAGTGCGGGTGACCTGAGGATCACGGTGAGCGCGCTTCCTTCGGGGAACCAACCCCTAGTAACCCTCATCCCTCCCACGCTCCGCAGCCAGTAGAGCTGCCGAGGGAACGCGCTGAACCATCCACGAGGTGTGTACCAGCCGTATCCTTTGGCGCTCCCTAAGATGACCAGATGTCAATCGCTGCATCGGAGGGGGGGGGTCAGACTTCTCCATGGATGACGATTCGGCTGCGCTGCCCCCTTCGGGAGTGGCAGCGTTGCCCGAGTCAGACCCAGAGATGATGGCCATGCTTTCCCTGGCCGCCAACAGGAACGGGCTCGCGTGGAACCCTCCACCGTGTCCCGAGCCCTCGATGCTGGATGATTGGTTTCTCGGGGTGGCCCGTGCCGTTCTTCCCAGAGGTGCATTTCTACCAGAAAGACTCGGGAGAATAAATACATTTATTGATAGCCCAGCAAGCAATAAAGTTCTTTGGCGTAGGCCCCGTCCATAGCTCGCAATCCGAGGGTCCGGACTCTGCATTTCCTGCCTGAAGACGAAGGCAGGGACGCAGCCGACCCCCTGTGAGGTATAGGAAGGGACCATCCTGGTGGTGGTGGGGAGGATGGAGGGGAAGGGACCATCCTGGTGGTGGTGGGGAGGATGGAGGTGAATGAAAGCGTCAGCATCTGCAAACTCAAACATGTGTAAGTACTGGTCTTTTATACCGCAAGTATTAGACACGATTGGATAGATGAGAAGGTAATAAGTGACGTAGAAATTGAGTCTTCCTGGCAGAACTTAACGCTAAAGCTTCCATGAGGAGCTCACTGGGTCATGGACGGCACCTTTCACTGCCAGAAACCGTCCCAGTGGCTCCTCCTCCTTCACCACCCTTGATGGCGGGCCAGCTAAGGGGGACATGCGCATCCCTCCAGTGGAGCGGGCTGTTTCTATGCAACTGTGCCCTAACTGCACTCGTTGGACTTAACCGGCAAGGCTTACAAGGCCTGTGGGGAAGCGGCCTCTGCCATACACGCCATGGCATTGTAGCAGATCCATCAGGCCAAGGCACTGAAGGACCAACACAAGGGTGGTCATGATCCCCAAGTTCTTCAGGAACTTCATGCCGCGACAGACCTCGCGCTTCGTGTGACGATGGTGACTGCATGGTCGGTGGGTCGTGCGATGTCCACTATGGTGGTCTAGGAACGCCATCTCTGGCTGTGTCTGGTCGACATGAGGGAGACCGACAAAGTCAGGTTCCTTAACATTGGGAACAATAGGAACAGAAGAAAATAAACACTTCAAAATAAAAGTCCTTGAATGCAAAACAGGGGAATTGTAACAGCTACAGTTTCCCATGTCAATAAAAAGTAAAAGTGGCTAATTGACATCATTTGCTTTCAGTTTTTGTATGTAAAACCCTCAAAGAGACCAGAAGGTTTTATAAGACCAAGTAGAGGTAAACAAATCTACAAGGTTCTCTATAATACCATTACGGTTATATATAGCACTTCCAAAGCATGGTTCTTTATGGAATTACAGAAATTAATTACAGCAGTAATTACATGCAGTACAAGTACTGTATGTACACAATAAGTGCATTGTATCAAGTCATTAATTGAAATGTTAGTACATAGAAGTATAAAGACACAATTTAAATTGGGACTGTTTTTTCTCAAAGAGTGTACATGCTTACTAAAGAAATAGTATGTGTTATCTATCTTTTTCCTCTTGTTTGTCAGGTCTTTGACAGTGCAGAGAAATCTGGCATCAATGCTCCAGATAACGCCAACATAATGTGATGCGCATGCTTTGCACAAAGTATTTTTGTATCTAATTTGCAACCCTGCAAACCTCTAATGAAAAAGACTCACGTGGATGACATGTCTATAAATACCTCCTCATAGTTTATGTCACCTCGCTATGTTCAGTGTTGCATAGTGAACTGCATAGCAAGTCAACAATCCACATCTGAAAATCTGAGCCATTGTTCACTGTGTAAAACCAACAGGAAATGGGAATGCATGTAAAACAACATGAATTAATTTCGCTACAGCAGCCTTAGACCTTTGATAACGACAGCAGAGTGTGCTGACATGACTCTTTATTGTAGCTAATGGTAGCTATGTTTTATTCCAGACTAGAAAGGCCATCTGTTTCAACTTCTGAGGTGCTCCATCAGCAAAGTCTCATTCCCTTTGGATGCAGAAGAACAGAAAGAGCCCTCACACAATGCTGCTCGATGTCCTTCAGACCATGGCCTACTGCAAAAATACCTGCAACACGCGCTCATTTTCCTTCATCCTTCATCTCAATGCCCTCCTAAAGGAGAGTATGTATTAAACATGTGTGATGGGGCAATAGGGGTGTTTTTTAACTAGAAACCACGGCCCATATATTTATTACAATTGACAACGTTAAAATATGCTAGCAATTCCAGCATTACATAAACAAAATAAAATAAATACCTTAGTTGCAAGGTATTTAGTTTGTAGTCAAAATGATCACAAAACATCATAAATAAGCATTAAAAACACTACTCATAATCATAACACCTATTAAAATAGCTTGTTCTTCCAGCGGCCATGCCAAACATTTCAAGCACTGCAACCATTCCACTCATAGGAGGTGGCATATTTAAAGGGAAATTACACCCTCTACGGATACCCTCAGCAGCGCCCCCTATTGCCTTGGCTACACATGCTATGAGTTTGCGTAGCAAAGTGCAGAAATGTTCTCTGATATTATGAATGAATCGATAGAGTTAAACAGTAACTTATGAGCAGAATGGCAGATAGAATAGGTAGACTAGAGTAGAACTAAATGAAGAATAAATGTGAACGTTACTTCTATTTTACACTGCTACTCTGGTCTGAAACGTTGTGAACAAGGGCAAGTGGAGGGACACAATCAATGAAAAAACAGTCATGTCACTCTAAATATCAGCCCCTCGGCCAATCAAACTGGGGCACCGGAACTAACTGTTGTATAACATTAGTGTGAGTGAATGGGTGAATGAGAGGCAAAATGTAAAGCGCTTTGGTGGCCATTGGGTCTGTGAAAGCGCTATATAAATGCAGTCCAACATGGATGATCAAATACCACAAAACCATTAAATAGGTTCAGGTCATGATATCAGATATCCCACCTCTCCCGGAAGTTTTCTTGGGATTTTGCGGTGGAAAATTGACCTGAAATATGACATTTCTAGACCACCCAGTTAATGCTTGTGGGCCACAATAGTCATTTTGAATGTTTTATACCGAACCATCAAATCTCTGCATGGCCTATTTATTTTTATCTCTGGTACACCATAATTCGCTTACATGTTCCACATAATGTCCTTTATTTTTTTCGAGTGATTCAGTGTATGAGAAGACTGCATCTGCATATTGCGTAAATGCTTGATGAGCTTTATCACACAGTGCTCTAATCTCCGTTTATCACCTCAGAAGGTTCCAGACATGTGATTCATTTGCTTTTCACCAATTTAGAATTAAAAGCTGATTGAGGACATAGTACATCTACCTTTATATAGAACGGCAAACATGTGTTTATTTGAAACGGTAATCTTAGATATGCGTAGATTTGAAAATTGTCTTCTATTTTGAGACTTTAATCTGCAGACACATATCTCATTGCCGGCGTAGTGCTGCTGTAATACACTGCAGACAGATGAAACCTACTGGGAATTATGGGTAAAGTGAGGTAAGGTAGCCTGGTTAAAACCAGACCATTCTCAGTTGTAACTGAGTTATGGTCTGGCAAAGCGTCATAGACAAATCATTTCCAGAGGGGCGTCACCAACGGACGTCGCGGATAGACCTAAACCCAATCAGAGCGATGAAGGAGATGACGTATGCAGAGCGGCGGAGAAACATCTCTGAGTGTTGTTCTTTGCTCGGTTTTTAACAAAAAGGAAACGTTCAAATCGCTTAAAACAGACGCGATAGCTGATTCGAACGAGTGATGTGCGACGGCGGCATCCATCTTTGTAATGTAGGCTACAAAATCTGCTTCAAAATCCCAGCGCTGTCGTCATCGTGTAAAGCCCGCCCCAACGTTTCTGATTGGTGCCTCGATTTCGGCGGATTGGAAATGAGCTTGAATGAGCTCTTTGCCAGACTGACTTTCAGAGCAAATCTAAATTTTCCGGAAGTTGTCTGGGTTTTCCCAGGCTAGAGGTAAGGGGTAGTAGCGCCTCTAATCTGACTGAAACACCTCAGCAGGCCATCTTTTCATAGTTTTTACCATAATCTGGAATAAACAGACATGAACAAATCTAGCACACTGTGTCTCTGCGTGCCTTCTGGTGCAATCAGATGATTCACTTTCCATTTATCCACAAACCAGCGAGGGACAGTGAAAAAGTGTATGTGCATGCTTTCAGAGAAGAGCAATCAGTGGCCCATTATCAAGCATAAAAATCTTAAAAGCATGCCATTCACTGAGGGAAAATTACCAGGGAGGGAAATGCCACCCTATTCTCCTCTCTCCTTCAGCGTGATTGATGATTATATTTCACTTTGCTTGGAGAGAGTGGTCATAGCTTCGAAAGTCAAGCCATTTTAAGGCTGTGCTGACTCACGGATAGAGGACAGGTAGGGACAGCAAGTTTGCCCTCTAGTCTCTGAATTTGATCAATTATATAAAGTACGTATGTATGTGTATTTTTATTCTGTCATCAGCAATGCCCAATGTCAGTAATACATTTTTAAGTGTGGCATAAGTGTCCAAATACGTTTTGGGGACACAGTATGCTTGAAGGTTATTATTGTCTTCCTTCAGGGATTATAATGGCTCTCTTCTCAGGTATGGCACATTTATTAAGCCTGTGCTGGGATGGAGAAACCGACATATGCGAATAAACCGGCAAATATCTGCAGTATAAAAGTAAAGGAAAGCAAACAGGGTCTGGGGTGCGACAGTCATACACTACTGGTCAAAAGTTTGGAGTAATTAATATTCTTTAATGCTTTTGAAAGAAGTCTTATATGTTTACCAAGGCAAACATGTTTACCAATGTATTTGATAAAAAATACAGTTAAATAAAGTAATATTGTGAAATATTATTACATTTTAGTAGAGCTGTTTTCTGTTTGAACATGTTTTACAATGTCATTTATACAAGTGCTTCAAAGTTGAATTTTCAGCATCATTACATAATGATCCTTCATGCAGATTTTCTGCTCAAGAAACATTTCTTATTATTATCAATGTTGAAAACAGTTGTGCTGCTTCATATTTTTGCAGAAAATTTCAATACGGTACCATTTAGAAGTTTGGGGTATGTTTTATTCATTTATTTTTAATTCAGCAATTAAATTGATCAAAGGTGACAGTAAAGACATTTACAATGTTACAAAAATTAATTTTTTAATAAATGCTGTTCTCTTGAACTTTATATTCATCGAATAAAAGTATCACGGTTTGCATAAAAACAATAAGATCCATTATAATACATTGAGCACTAATAATAATTGATAATAATAGAGCACCAAATCAACATTTTAGAATGATTTCTGGAGGATGACTGTATGTGACACTGAAGACTGAATTAATGATGCTAAAAATTCAGCTTTGCATCACAGGAATACATTACATTTTAAAATATATTTAAATAAAAAAAATGTTTGTTTTTTTTAAATTGTAAGAATATTTAACAATATTACAGTTTTTACTGTATATTTGATCAAATAAATGCAAGCTTGAGAGATTTACAGACTCTTAATCAATTTGACTAAATTACAAATCCAACATTGATATTGATATTTTTATTCCTAGCACAGCAGCTTCAATTTAAAGAGATACTTTTTTATGCCACACAATATTCTTTATGAAAATGAACTGAAATATGTATTCAGCCCCACATGTCCTGCAGATTAAAACTAAATTCTCAAACACTCTCTAGTGAATCAATTAAAAACCGCACATTTTCTAACTGAAAGCCCAAAGGACATTGGGGCTTACAGTTTATAATGAGTCATTATTCAGGTTGTAAGTTTGAAGGGCATCTTTGAAATGAATACTAAAGAGATATTCTGTGAAGTTAGACATTAAGTAAAAACAAATTCATAAGTAAGGAAAACACTAGCGAAGTGTTTGTAATGTCCCAGCAGGAAATGTAGTTCAATTATAAAGAAATGGAAGCTGAATCAAACCACCCAGACATTGCCTAGAAAAGGTTGCCCTACGAAACTCCTTGCATGAACAGCAGGAGACCACATAAAGGACAATGTTTGCTTTGAGAGTTCAGTATCTGAAAACAGAGTAAAGGTGCAGCAGTGGACCATATCAGGAAATCTGTATAACACTGGCCTGTATGGGATTGTGGCACAAAAAAAAAAAAATATGTGAAGCAAATGTGCAGTGCAAATCTAACACTGCTCAAATCTAGCACCTCAAAAAACACCATACCTTCAGTGAAAGTGGTAGTTTGCATGCTGTGGGGCTGCTTTTGTGATTTTCTGAGACCCGGTTTTGTGATTTCTCAAAATTGAATTTGTTATTAAGGTAAAAAAAAAAAAAAAAAAGAACAGAGAAAAGGTCTGAACATTTTTACAAAGATAAATCTTCACTGGTATAGAAAAAAAATATTGATAAACATGTAATGTTATAAAGGAATGGAATGCGTTGATGTGTCACTCTTTATGTTAGCCTTGCAATGGTATACCAGTCTAACTGACACTTCCGCGAGTCATGTTCAACCAAGTCTCTACCTTTCTCACACAGAACAACCTCCTGGACAACAACCAGTCTGGTTTCAAAAGTGGCCACTCAACCGAGACTGCCCTGCTCTCGGTTATCCCGAGTTCACACTGCACGATTTTAGCCCCGATTTTCACTCGCCGACAGGTTTTGGGAGATCGCCGACAAATGCCCGAAATCATAGGCAAATCGGTGCTCGTTCTCGCGAGTGACAATCACACAGTGTGAATTATCAAAGACGCGATCTGAGAGAATCGCAGATGAGTCGCCGATGCCCGTGAGATATTTGGCATGATAAATATCTGGACCTGTCGGCATTCAAAATCCTGCTTTGTGAATGTGTTGTTCTGACTGAAATCTACAATGGCGATGACCTACAGCCAATAAGAGAGCAAGAAACAGGACAGCGGGATGTTCGGGAAGGAGTTAGACCAGAATATCAGTATTTTAATAGATATATTTACAATTATATCAAACAGAAACAAACCACAAACATTTCCCTGACCAGCAGCAACAGCAGCACATTGCAAAATTATTAATTTACCCCCAACTCTCTTTGCAGAACACACAGTCATTGCTCCCCTCGTCTCCCAACCATTTCCTCCTGCATAATCTGTTTTTCTTTTTCTCCTCTTCGCTGCAAATCAGCCCACAGACAATTTGGATGGCAATCTTCTTGCAGGCTATCATTTTGGTTTGGAAAACACTATCGAGTTTGGTTGTGAAACGTAGTTTGCGGACCAGACAGAAGTTGTCGCGATTCTTTCTTTTGTAAAGTCATGCAGTGTGAAACCTCCTGTCGCTGATCCATCGTGCAGTGTGCACACACCAGCAACTGAATGTTACCCCAGATAGTCATGCAGTGTGAAAAGAACAGTGACCTGACTACTTTGAAAATCATGCAGTGTGAACTCGGCATTATTGAAGCTCTAAGACTGGCAAGAGCAGCTTCCAAATCCTCAGTACTCATCTTGCTGGATCTGTCTGCTGCTTTTGACACAGTTAACTACCAGTTTCTGTCAACCATTATGACAAAGCGCATCTTAGGAACCGCACTCCAGTTGTTCAAGTCTTACCTCTCAGGTACAGTAGGTCCTTCAGAGAGTCTTGGAGGGGTGAGGTGTCTTAGTCGCAACATCTAGCTACTGGAGTGCCTCAGGGATCAGTGCTTGGACCGCTTCTCTTCTCCATCTACATGTTATCACTAGGATCTGTCATTCAGAAACATGTTTTTTCCTATCACTGCTGTGCCGATGACACGAAACTCTACCTCTCATTCCAGCCAGATGACCAGACAGTAGCTGCTCGCATCTCAGCCTGCCTGACAGACATTTCTTGCTAAATGAAGGACCACCACTATCAACTCAACCTTGCAAAGACAGAACTGCTTGTGGTCTCAGCCAACACACTACTTCCTAACCCATTCAGCAAGGTTCATCAACCGTACCTCCATCCAGGACAGCCAGGAACCTTGGAGTTGTGATTGATGATCAGTTAAACTTCACAGACCACATTGCTAGAACTGCCCCGTCCTGCAGATTTGCCTTATACAACATTAGGGAAGATCAGGCCCTTCCTAGCAGAGCATGCTACACAACTCCTTGTCCAAGCGCTTGTTCTATCCAGACTGGACTATTGTAATGCTCTTTTGGCAGGCCTTTCAGCATGTATACTGTCAAACCTCTGCAACTGATCCAGAATGCTGGAGCAAGAGTGGTCTTTAACAAGCTTGCACTGGTTGCTAAATGCCGCTCGCAACAAATTCAAGGCACTGATGTTTGCCTACAGAACAACCACTGGCTCTGCACAACTATAACTTAAACTCACTACTGCAGACTTATGTGCCCTCCAGAAGCTTGCATTTTGCAAGTGAACAGTGTTTTCGGACCTTTACCTGGATTTTTCCCTGCTGATGTCCTGCCTAAACCAACCCAAGCTGCTGAGTCTTTTCATTTTCAAAAAACGGCTAAAGACGCATTATTTTTGTCAACAATTTAACCATTAATACTAATACTTACTATTATATTTCTATTCTATTAATTTTTTTATTTAAAAAAAAAATGTTATGTGTACTGTGCTAGACTACCTGAGACTTGTCACAGTACTTATATATTGGACTGCATTTTTATATAGCGCTTTCACAGACCCAATGGGCACCAAAGCGCTTTACATTTTGCCTCACATTCACCCATTGACTCACTAATTCATACATCGACTCGATTCATAATACACTGATTATATTGTTGCCTTTTTGTTGGTTTGATTGCTTGTATTGTTCTCCTCATTTGTAAGTCGCTTTGGATAAACGCGTCTGCTAAATGATTAAATAAAAATGTAACTAGAGAATTTATAAATAAAACATTAAAAAAAAATAATGCCAGAAGTATTGTTAGTTAACCAAAATCAGGGAGCAATAAGGGGAATGTAATATTTATATTAATAGACTAATAAAAAAATCATTAAATAAATAACAAAATCAATAGATTAATCAATAGAAAAAAATATTGTTAGTAGCAGCCCTAAATTCACACAGTGTCTTGTCTTGCTATTCTTCATCTGAAACTATTTTAAGCATTTTATGCATAACAATTACAACCCGATCAAAAAATGCGTTTTGACAAGGGATGCCGTAAATGGTGCCAACTTGAACTTTCCTGCCAAGAAAGGAGGGCCATTAGAGTCATTAATCCTTCAAGAGTGCATCCATTATCTTCATTACCCCATAGCCTGTACAGATTGATATAGTTTCTCACCCTCACACCCAGCTCCACATTCTCTCCTCCGTAAATCTCCATGCCTTCATCCAGCAGACCGATCTCAGCGAAGTACTGCCTGTCCACCACAAAGCAGCCAATCAGGGCAGGACTCCTAAAGATTTATATTACATAATTACATTCATTGAATATATATTTATATCAGCCAAATCAGAAAATGAATTTAATAAATAAATATGCATTTTCAAATAAATAAATAAATGTGCATTTCCAAATAAATACATAAATAAATACATCTGCATTTCTAAATAAATGAATAAATACATACATACCTACATGCATACATACATACAGGCATACATCCAGAAATAAATGGATGGATGGCTGGATGGATGTGCATTCCAAAATATATTTAACAAAATACCTGATTGGAGCAGTGCTGTTGTTCAAGTTCCACCAGGATTTTGGTGGGTTCAGATATCGGCACCACAGTTCCCAGTCATAGCCCTGAGCAGAGAGTGGGTACTCCTCAATCTCAAATGTGTCATATTTGATATTGTCAAAAGACGGGGATATAATTCTGGTTCTGTCTTCTTTGATCCTTTGGAGAATAGGCTCTGCCCTGTAGACATAACAATAAAAACATTTACCACGCAGTGAACATGCTTTGTTCCAAAAAAAGAAAAAAGAAAATATTTTTTTTTTGAGTATGACACGTGAGCCTGAACAGGCAGTGTGTTCTCAACATGATTAAATAGAGACAAACAGACAAAGCCTATTCAGTCAGTTCCTCCTCTGTACTATTTTGGGACTAACTCTTCTAGACTAGATGCAAATTGAGCGGTACAGTACAGCTTTAAAATCACATCAAAGGTGATTAAAGGCTGACAAATTCTGGGCATTATTCAAATTGCACTGACATATCTGGGTCAGATTGTTATGAGCCAAACCATGGTGTGCCAACTGTAAGATCCAGAAATTCTTTTGATGATGAAGGGCATCTATATGATCTGTGTTCTAAAAGAACCAGGATAGGTGGTATCGTTCATCCAAAAATGAACTTGATGTGTCGCCAAGTTTGAAAATGAAGCATGAATGAAATTTGTTATATGTTCCCTATGTCTTGTTTAGGACTTTTTGGTTACTTCCTGTCCCGAGTGCCATGTTTGTTGTTCGTTGTAGTTTTTTCCAGGTGTGTCTTGTTAGCTTGTTACTCCCTTGTGTTTACTCCTAATTACGAGATTTCAACCTGTAGTAAGCTCTCACGTCCTCGTAGCGCATGTAACTTGTAAGCTTGGAATTTCCTGAGAGAACCCACTTGTACCACCTGACTGCTGCAGATTCATTTATGCGTTGATAGTGTCGTTTTAGAATTACATAATTCCTAATAAGGACGTGAACAGTTCTGAGTAGAACGTCACATGATGTCATCTCGAAATTACAGTAATTACGGCATGGCGTGAACGCAGCATATAGCTCTTGTATTTCTCATGTTCAGGGTCTGGTGTTGTCCTGTTTAAGCAGTTTCGTGCCATGTGTTTCAGTTCTGTTCATGGTTCAGGGTTTTCCCTGTTTATTGTGTTTTGTTTATTTCATTTTCAATAAATATTCTTTACTGCATTTGGATCCTTCTCTCCCTGTCATTTCTGCATCCTCATCACGTTACAGCTAGAGAGGACTTAAGTTCGAGTCATTTAAAACCCAAAGTCATTAGAAAAATGTGCCTGTGACATTTCTCTAGAGAGTAAACAAAAGTCGGCACACCGCCACTGCTGCTTCCAAAGAATCAATTTATTGAACTATACAATGTTTCGACCTGAAGGTCTTCATCAGGCATAAAAACAAGTACACAGCAAGGTATACTTTATATCAACGTAATCCGTCACACCTGATCTGATTGGACAACTCATTAACCCAAACATTAAATAAACTCAGAGAAAAAATACAAAATAGCCACCCATATATGAACATTCAGATCAGGTGTGACGGATTATGTTGATATAAATCATGCCTTGCTGTGTACTTGTTCTTATGCCTGACAAAGACGAAACGTTGTACAGTTCAATAAATTGATTCTTTGGAAACTGTGCCGAATTTTTGTTTACCCTCTAGTCAACTGCTTGATCTGATCGCGCACCTGCCTGGAGATTTCTTGATGTGCACATACTACCAGTTTGAATGTGGTGACATTTCTGCTAAATGATTTTAAGTTGCTTCTTGCATGTTTTGTGACACTTTCAAAGTGAAATATCCAGTGAGTGGTTAATGCTATATTGCTTTAATGTACCACTTACACTAAACCTAACCGATAGAGTTAGGTGAGATAGAAAAAGTGAGATAAAATGCATTTGCTGAAGCAACCATGCCATTTTAACTTGCTTCTACAAGTCTTTGAGCTCTTTTATCGTGACTCGTGCACTCATGGGACTCGTACCCAAGCGCTGTACCAGGTGAGCTACCGAGCAAGTTTATGTCAGAAAATACATAATATGGAGCTGATTATTAGCCTGGTTAAAACCAGACCATTCTCAGTTGCAACTGAGTTATGGTCTGGCAAAGTGTCATAAACAAATCATTTCCAGAGGAGCGTCACCAACGGACGTCACGGATAGACCTAAACCCAATCAGAGCGATGAAGGAGAAGACGTATGCAGAGCGGCGGAGAAACATCTCCGAGTGTTGTTCTTTGCTCGGTTTTTAACAAAAAGGAAACGTTCAAATCGCTTAAAACAGACGCGATAGCTGATTCGAACGAGTGATGTTCGACGGCGGCATCCATCTTTGTAATGTAGGCTACAAAATCTGCTTCAAAACCCCAGCGCTGTCGTCATCATGTAAAGCCCGCCCCAACGTTTCTGACTGGTGCCGCGATTTCGACGGATTGGAAATGAGCTTGAATGAGCTCTTTGCCAGACTAACTTTCAGAGCAAATCTACATTTGCCGGAAGTTGTCTGGGTTTTCCCAGGCTAGCTGATAATGTGTGCAAATGTGAAAATGTATTAGTTTACAAATCATTCACTATGGTAAAATAGCCTATGCTGCACATTAAGTCTTCATATGTATATAATGTCTAAATGGGCAGTCTGCCTTTGCTGAACATTCAAAATTCCGTTTTTTTTTTCACGGAGGAAAGAAACTCATACGGGTTTGGAGCAACATGAAAATAAGAGAAAAATTTAGATAGGCTGAAATTCTTTTCAAACCATTTCAGGAAAAATGCCTGTCAGTGCTTGAACAAGAACGCAGATGCTTTATACAATTCGATTAAAAGATGCAGTAATTACAGTCTGTCCGTGAAGCTCTAGGAATAGCCAGTGTTCTCATATCACCCACCAGCCAGTGTTGAACTCTACGTGGGCGTCAAACAGGGCCACCACAGGGGCAGAGGCAGCTCTCCAGCCACTCACACGCGAGCGGATCAGGCCCTCCTGCTTACTGTGCCGCACCACTTTAATGAAACCCGGCTGCTTGGCGTTGGTCTCCTTCACAAAGTCCTGTAATTTCTCCTTTAACTCGTCTGAGAGGAAGAGAGTGAGAGAGAGAGAGGAAGAGCTATAACATTACAATGGCTCCTAAAGGACTGTCCTCATTATCCCTGGTCACAGCAAAGAGGATGTTGTTTCTGTGCGTGTGTGTGTGTGTGTGTGTGTGTGCTTTTGTTTTTGTGATATATGAGGACACAAATGTGTATAATGACAAGCATATTACACTGGTATTACAACTTACACGTGATATATGAGGACATTGCATGAGTCCTCATATTTCAAATAGCTTAAAAAACATAAAAAACAATGTTTTTTTTTATGTAAAAATGCAGCATGTCTCCTGTGATGGGTAGGTTTAGGGATAGGGGCAGTGTAGGGGGATAGAATATACAGTTTGTCCAGTATAAAAGTCATTACGCCTATGGAATGTCCTCATATATCACAAAAACACAGCTGTGTGTGTGTGTGTGTGTGTGTGTGTGTCAATATGGACTCTTGTGTCTGCCAATCTTGTTCAACTTGAGTAAAACGCTGCTCTACAACACCAAACAATACAACATACAGAGTTCATCACCTGACCTCGCTCCATTCAGCACCTAAACAATGTACTGTATGTACAAAGATATAAATAAAATAACTGATCTGGTGACCAATTAATATTATTATTACATAACTGGTGCTCAATCATGTTTTTGCTGCTTAATATTTTTGTGCAAATCATGATCATTTTTTTCAGGATTCTTTGAGGAATAGAAAGTTCAATGAAATCGTTTGTAACATAAATTACTGTACTGTCACTTCTGATCAATCTAATGCATCATTGCAGTTTATAAGGTTTATAAGGTATTCATTTCGTTTTTTTTAATCCATCCCCAAACTTCGAATGGAAGTGTATCAAGGTTATCATATTAATATTAAGCTGCAAAACTGTTTGCAACATTGATTTGAAATACTTTCTTGATGTTTCTTGAGCACCAATTCATTATATTAGAATTATTTCTGAAGGATCATGTGACACTGATGATTGGAGTAATGATGCTGAAAATTCAACTTCGATATTGAATATTTACATAGAAAACGGTTATTTTAAATTGTAATATTTCACAGTATTGTTGTTTTACTGTATTTGTGATTAAAAAATGCAGCATTGGTGAGCATAAGATACTTATTTTAATATTGTTGTAAAAAAAATCTTAATTATGTCACACTTTTGACCTGTAGTATGTAACTAGAAGTGCAAATGTGAAGCATTTTTACTTGTGGTCTTGATTGTATATCACCATTAAGAAATTGTAACCACAATGTCAACGCCACTAACATCTAAAATACTGATAAAACTTTAACAATCTGGCAAAAAGTCAAAATGAAGGTGCCTCACATGAATATATAATGCAAACCAAGACGCAGTGTCATTAAGTTTTCATTTGGGTCCTCTCATGTCTTACGCTTCACCGTTAAATTGAGTTTCTATGATTTATTTTTAATTTCACCTTTTTCTCCCTCTCAGAGAAGAAACTGGTGGAAGAGAAGATGAGATCTTGAAGAGACGGGATGTTGATGTGAAAAGGATAAAGGCAGACTCTTTCACATTCCATACAATGTATTCATTACTGTAAGTCATACATTTCGGGTGTACAGACTGCAATGAATCTATTTTCAAATGTATTCCTCCAGAAAAGGGGTATGCAATTAAAGTTCCAAGATATCCGGTCTCTATATTCCCTTCCCAGGGGATGTCCGGACAATACTTGTTTGAAACAGTTATACATTTCCAAGGATGAGAATCATGGGCTCCGAGAGCCAAGGCAGTCCTGGCTAATATTTCTTTACCAATATTTACCAAAAAAAGGAAATATTTCTCCCAACTGGATATGAATATAAAAAGGTAAGATCAGATGTTTTATTAGGCTATTGTCATTATTATTATTATTAATATTATACATGCTATTTTTATTACATTTAGACACTTAAGTGTATGGCACAGAGAATGCATTGGGACTGAGAAAACATACAGGGGGTGCAGGGTTTACCTCTTAAGGAAAGTATGGACCATTTTTATATTTTGCTGAAAGTAATAAACTACTAAAAACAAACATACATAATCATCATGAGCAAAAAAAAAGTTAGTTATTTCAAAGTTGTTTGTCTTCCCTTGCCATCTCTAAATAATTTTCCAAATTATAACTTTTTTTATTATGAAATGCACTAAACATGCTTATTAATAATGTTAAATGTGTGGTAAAAAGGTGTCACACGTCACAACTTGTCACAAACCTGGTTTAGTTTAATAATTGTATTTGCTGAATTCTCGTTTTCTGTTTTTGTTGGTGTTACTCCTTTGTGTTGGTCATCGTTCTGAATATGTACTGGACGTAGTCTTTGACAGAATCGCGATTTTCTGAGCTTTTTGCTCAAAATGTTGCTTTTTTTTATGAAACTTACCCATATTCAAGTATTGATAAAAAAAAATTATGCATGAGGCTAAAACAGTTTTATAAAAAGGATCCTATTATACCCTTTTATAAAGTCTTGATTTTGTTTTTGGGGTGTACTAGAATATGCTTTCAAGCTTGATTGTTCAAAAAACACATTATTTTTCACATGTTTTACGTTATTATAGCACCTCTCTCCTCAGTCTGTCCCGAACGCGCCATCTAGTTCCTCTTTCAATGAAGCCCCTCCTTCCGGAATACGAAATGTGCTGTGATTGGCTAGCTGGCCCAATGTGTTGTAATTGGCCCAATTTTTATCTGCTCAGATGTAACTATTAAGGATGGAGTCAATTACAAACCAATTCAAGCCTGATTCTGACTCAAGAATGTTTACAAACAAGAGGATTGTCCAGAACGAAATTCATGCATGGACTTTGCAAGGACGGATTTCACAGGACGTTTCAGAGTGGTATAGTATTTTTTTCCTGTTATTTTCTTTTTAGAAACATTTTAGATACGTTATACACTATTTAATCATGATATTTGTCAGAAGACTGTAATACAAACAGTAATCGATAACAAATCCATGGTTATTCCTAAGAGGCGGTGAACCGTTACAAAAGCGAGAGCTTACAAATGCTACAGTAAACACTATATCAACTCTAATGTTGGCTAGTAGGCGAGCAGAGGCAAACAGCTTTGCCCTTTGTTTACATCATAGCAACTATAAAACACAGATAAACATGTTCAGGAACATTGTTTAAAATACATTTTAACCACTCTAAGTTTGTCAGCATAAGGAAGGTCAAACAGAAGGACAAAACAGCGTCTCTTTGACATAGCAGCAGCTCATTTGCATATTCTGTGGGCGGAGATATAGTTTTTGGAAAGTGAATTCTGTTAAATAAAATATTTCCCATTGGAGTGGACTTTGAGCCTTTTAAATACCGCTGCTCAAGAACATTCTTGAAATCTCAATCTACGTGAGCGACTTCCAATGACGTTACATTTCTTTGTTACCTTTTTCTTTTTTAGGAACTGCTACAATGGTATTGCCGTGGTTTTTTTCATGTTTCTTGGAAAAAAACAAGTATCAAAAGGTAATCTGAATCATTTAGTCAAAAAATCATGGTAATACACCTCAAAGCATCACTAGTACCATGTTATTTTTGGTAAGGATTTGTGTAGTTTATTCAGTCGACGGCCTAATCTTCTTATTCCCTGTTTGCTGAGGCTAAATTGACTTTCTATTACCGGTAAGTTTGCATGATAAACATGTTTGATGATTTTGCAGATGGTATAGCCACAGGACAGGGAGAAAATTAATAACACCAACTCAATCAACTGTTGCTGTTAAAACAAATAAATGATCACAAAGACTTCAAAAACAAAAACTCACCCAGACAAGGCCCAGTGGTACACAAAGGTTTTTAAAAACCTTTTAACGGCGTAATATAGGGAAATGGCTCATCAACTCTTTGAGTAGAAAATTAGTTTCTGCACATGGCAGGATTTAGTTTTTTTCCCTTGGCACAGTCCCTTAACTAACAAGTTCATGACATCAATTCTGCTATCTGAGTTTCAAATCAGGTACAACTATAACAAACATTACATGTCCCTTCCACTTTCAAATCTGTCCTAAAGCCCTTTTTTTTTAAATAGTTGTAATTTTTACAGACAAAAACTCTAAATGCTACAGTAAAAGCTGTTATTGGTTAACTGCAAGTCCCCTTTCGGATAGGAACTTCGACGCTGCGTCATGGCGTTGATGCTATTGGAACGCTTTCAGTGTGAGCACGGCCTTGATATGAACCAGATCCCAGGTTCTTCTGGGTTGTTGATTTGTTTTAATCTATTCCAACAAGCATCTGTGCAAGTGTTGCACAGCCGTGATGGGTAAGCACCCCCCTAAGCATGGTGACGTTGGTATTGTCGTTTCCATAGCTTTAACGCCATGGCGCAGCGTCAATGTTTATTTTACATTTGTAATCCGGTTCCCTAGAAGGAACGAGGCGTTGGGTCCTTCACACAACAGAATCTGATGCCATGCTTTTCAGGTAGGTCATATTGCGATTATTGAAGTCAAAATTGCGATATGAGATTGCGATATAATAAACAAATGGTTTCATGAGTCAACTTGCTTGGTTCTAAAGCAAAATGCACACACAGATTAGTGATAATTCTGAAATGTGTATTTCTCAACTCAAACTATGCAACAACAACTAAATGATTGATAACACCTATAATGATCAATAAGCCATTAATGTCTGGATACAAATTAATTTAATTTTAATTTTTAAGTTAACTTCAAACAATCCTCACATAAACCCATAATATTTGTCATATTTACCTGTGCTCTTCCTGTCTAACAGGTAGGACATATACAGAAATTGAATAAAGTTATCAAACAGTCTGCGCTGCATAAATGATAAATTATATGGACTAAAATCCTATTTAAACTACCTAAGTTCTTTGGTCAAGAGCAGTGACTGTTTTTCTCTGTTCCCTTTGTTCTTTGATTAACTTTACTGACAGAAAGCATTATTGGACGCTGGCCCTTTAAGAGTTGCTGACAGAGACGTGGATCTCACACACGCCTTATTCTCACAACTCTTTACGACGACCATCATACGACTGCTCTTATGTTATGAAGACAAATGATATTTTGATATGAAAACAAACGATATTTTGGCATAATTGTCTGTCTTATTGTTCGTTCAATTCAAGCGGAAAGAGAACTGTATTCTGGCGCGCGGTCTGTGCACGCGCATGAGACTGGCGCACGTCTTTCAGTAAGGACATTCACAGGCAGCGCGCTCTCTTTTGACTTGTCTCGCTTTCGCATGAATAAGAGCGGGATCATGTAACACTAGCCAAAGGATGACAAAAAAAATAACAGATGCTGCGTTAACAGCCCTAATTTGTTTATTTCATATAAAATCGCAGTATTTTGCATCATATAATCGCATAGGCTTGACATCGCGATTACGATTGCGATATGATTAATCGTGCAGCACTATTTTCAGGCATCATTTATACTCATGTTGTCTCGCTACGTAGGGACCACACGCCAGCTAATCAAGAATTGGCGTGCACACGTGCTTCAGACACCGGCTCAGAGTAAGCATTCCCATTTGCTATGATGCTGCGTCTCGTTCCCTCTCAGGGAACCGGGTTACATATGTAACCGTACCATACACAGGGAAGAACCGCAAATGGTTTAACATAGCATTATATGTAATTTTATTGTACACACTGTAAAAAATAAACCGTAATTTTTACGGTAAAAAACAGGCAGCTGTGGTTACCAGAACTTTACCGTCAAAAATACGGTAGCAACGTTATTGGTTTTACAGACTTAACTTAAAATTTACAGTAATAAACCGTATTTCATTATCTGATATAATGTTAATTTACCGTCCTATTGAAGTATTAATATGTGTTTTGTACCACTGTAATACACTGACAACCAACAATCACAGCAGAGATGAGAGTCACATGATCAATCAAAGCTCATCATAAGCAGTTTTTCCACAAGAAAGTTAATACTAATACATAGAAGCTGCACAAGTTCATTCACACAAATGGAACACACATGAAATTTTTAAAAAGCAATAAACATTAATTTAACAACATTAAATGTAACATAAAACCCTAATGTACATAACTGGTTAGAAAAAAACTAAGAAAACTATGAAGAAACATAGTTATTTCAACAGAAATACATCAAATGTAAAGTGTCACGCAGGGAATTGTGGGAATGTCAATTTACGTTTTTTCACTCTAAATTATACGACGAGTTGTTCTTTTACACTTTTAAAAACTGTAAATTGAATGGTATTTTACAGTAAAATTACATTAAATGTACCATTACATCTAAACGCAGTAACGCAGTACGGTAAATTACACAGTTATTTACCGTATATATTAAGGAAACTTTCTTTTAACCAATTAATAGTTTTTCACTGTAGCATTTTTACAGTCTTTTACTGTTAAAATCACAATCATTTTTTTACAGTGCAAATGTAGTTTTACTGTATCATTTTATTGTCAAACTATGAATTACCTTACAATTTATGCTGGGGAAAAAAATCAGTTTTTTGTTAGTTCAAGTAGATTAGTATATTAACTTTATATTAGTTATCAGTTGTAAAATATACAGACACCAGCATGCTTTCCCGTAATACCTGAAACAACATCAAACATTTTTTGAATTTCTGGCAACCAGAACATTTCAGGATATGTTTAGGGGCACATATGCGAAGAATGAAATCCCTGATTGGAAGAAATGATGGTGTAGCTAAGTATGTTCTTCACACAGAATGATTCCAGGAGGTGAAGATTGACCGAACATGTAATACTGTAATACCAATTGCAGTGATTGTTATCTGACAGTTGTTTTTTCTCAATTTTTCTTGCCCTTAATGTTCATAGCACTGGCCACAGGTATGACAGAAGCTAAAGGTCACTTCTTTTTGCCACAATTCAATTCACCTTGCCCTTGAGTGGGATGTTGTGTTCAGCCAAACTCATGCCTACAGAGTTTATCCTTGAGCGATCACTGTCCCTCATCGATCACTGAGATTACATGAGTGAACGTGAACAGAATGTCTCTTTCAAAAGCCAGAGAACATTGGATATGAACAGCTTGTGGCTCGACAAATTGCTCTAATGCTTTACCCCCGCCTGCAAATATGAGTTTTATGATTGAACCGGGAGACACTAAACGAAATCTGTCTTCTGATTTTATTTGACAGAAAAAATTCTCCCTTTATCTTCAACCGCACCAAAAACTTTCTTCAACGCTTATTAGAACAGAACTTTCATCTCTGTCAAAAAATCCTGATTAAAAAAAGGAACAAATAGCAATTGATTGGGGGAAAAATGGTGAAGACTACTATCAAAATAAAACAAAAGCATAACAGGCCCATTATCTGTCCATTATCCATTAACTGTTCATCATGACTGAAAGCATCAATCTTTCATCACCATTATCTCAAGTGCCTTTCTTGTTTCAGTCGATAGAAAACACTAAGCTTGTCTAAATCTACAACTAGCCATTTTAATATGAAGGAAGACTGACAAGCTAAAGGTCTGTAAGCATTATTGGGTATCAAAGCTTTAGAGGAAACATTTTTATTAAGTTCTTGGTGTTAAATGACTTAGACCGATCTTCTGTCTTTCCCTCTGCTGAGATAACCAAGTGTTTTTGTAGGGTTTGGTGAAACCTAAGAATTGACTCTCTTTTCATTACTAAGTTGGAATTTGAATTGTATTGGCCAATGCAGTATAGTATAGATCCATCCATCCATCCATCCATCCATCCATCCATTCATTCATTCATTCATTCATTCATTCATTCATTCATTCATTCATTCATTCATTCATTCATTCATTCATCCATCCATCCATCCATTCATCCATTGAGGGGTTATATATAAACACCTCCAATTAATACATCTCTTGAAGGACAACCTGTCTTCTCTGTCAATCTTATAGAGACCCATTGGTTTATGAGTTGCCTCTTGGAAGATGTCCTCATTTTCCCTAGACTTAGAAAGAGAATAATTTAATCTTCGCGTATGTCAATATAGACTCTGGGATGGCTAAGCTGTATTGAACTGAATGTGAAGCTCTCAACCAATATAATACAACATTCATGAAATCAATCCATCACTCCTTCTAACAGCTCAATGCCCTGCCAGGACAGCCTTACAAAAAAGTACTGAGGCAGTTCTTTTGGCTTCATGTTCAGATGGTCCCATTATTACAGATTTGCGCAAAACTTTTGCGATATTTTCTAAATGTCGATAAAAAACGATTGTGAAATGACTGCGTTTCCATTAACCAATGTTATGCGACTAAAACATAATTTTGTCCTCTCGCGAAAAGTCATTCCAAAAATCATGGCGACGGATGTTGGTAGGTTTATGTATATTGTTGCCACCACACTAGCTATTATTTTTAACTGAAGGAGACGTACGCGTGTTATCCAAGCATTAATGGCAAGGAAAGCCCCTTATACTTGACAGCGGCCACGTATGAGGTGTTTCTGGGTGTATCTCTCTCATATCTGCTTCGAGGTCTTGATAAATTGTGGCATTTCTTTGTTGTTTAGAATCCAGTATTCCTGTAATTAGTTTGTCTTTTATATGAGTTTAATTAAGAACTCTGTCTCGTCTTCTGTCTAAACATCTTTAAAGAATGATCATGTGACATTTACGTAAGCCAGGCAGGGCTGGACTGGCGATCGGGCATACCGGGCATTTGCCCGGTGGGCCGACGTGCTTTGTGGGCCGATACATCTCATACTTAATTTTTTTTTTTTTTTGTCTGAACGGCCCATAAAACTCGTACATCGGCGGCCCATTGCGTTTAGTTTTGTTTAATTGGCGGCTCTGGGATCTTTGTGCCGGTGTAATAAATTGGACAAAAAAAGTCAGCGTAGGTTTTTATTTTTCTCACAGACCGGCGCATGATGAGACGCGTAGATCAGCAGCCCATTGGTTATTTTCTTGATTGACAATGGGCTGGTCCAATCACATCTTTAAACTCCTGCCCTGTTGAGCTCTGAGTGAGCGAGCAGTGTCAGTGTGTATCTGTCAAAATAGTCAGAGCGATGGAGAAGAAACCCAAGGAATGTGCAGAGAAATAGCGTGAAAAAAGAAACTTCAAAGGCCCTTCAAGTGTCTGAGGAGGATAAGGAGAGAGATGAGTGAGTGCAGAGAACTGTGGTAAGCAGAACTAGGCTACTGTCACAACACTTATGGTGTGTTCACACCGAACGCGAATAGAGTGTCAAATACGCGTCTATCGCGTCTAGTTAGACGCTTGAACATTCGCTCGAGTTCAAATTTTTCAACTTGCGCGGAAGACATTCGCGGCAAACGCGTCGCCCAATTCGCGTCATTCGCAACGCCCGGCGCGAATGATGCGTCTATTCGCGTCTTTGCAATGACTTTGTATGTAATCTACTCGCCCAAATAATTAAATTCGCGTTCGGTGTGCACACACAATTAGGCTATGTAGGAACCCACTACCCAGTTACGCATTATTTACACATCTGCATATTTGACGATTACACATTTTATTAGAATTGTAATGAGACAATAATGAGTAATGAGTTTGTAAACCATATTTTTCTTCAAAATAAAAGCTCGATGCCGTTTCCGTCAAAATAAAAGATCATGTGCTTATCTCTGTATAGAAATTAGTACGAAACTAATTATGAAAGTTGCTTTTATTTTTCAGTGCATTTGTTTTACAACATATGGCTATTACTGCCATGGGATTAATATTATAACTATTATTATGTAGTAGTGTAATGTAGACAGACACTATATCACAACTAAAAGAGTTTTGAGTTTTTCTTTGTTCAATTTGCACACTGAATATGGGTTTGAGCTCTTTATTTTTAACTCTCAAAGTGCACCAGATTGATGAATTTAACATTAAAATAGCACAAAATTTTCTTACGGGGGGAGGATGCCCCTGAACCCCCCTAGAGGGACAGAGGTGCACTCACCACAGATTTTCCAAAATCCTGTGGGAAAAAACGGTATTGCTATGCCAGCTTATAGCTTTCTTTAGGATTCATCACTGTGGAGTATAGTTCAACTTAGTAGTTATTTAATCGGTTAACTCTTACTCACTCCTATTCACTTATGGCATTACTGGTTTTAATAGGAGTTGGTATACATATTCAAGGGCGTGCAAAGTTCGGATGTGTTATATAGTGGGCCAGTCTGGGCCAAAATGCCCGGGCCGATTTTTTGTCCCAGTCCAGCCCTGAAGCCAGGTGACTTGTCAATGCGAAAAAACTGTTTCCATTGCAGTTTTGCAAAATATTCCTTTTTCAAATTGCCTGAAAAACCACCTCTTGCGAGCGTAAAAACTTGTGTGGGATTTTTCGCGAATTGACATGTTTCCATTGGGTGCATTTTCAATTCGCAATTTCAATTTGCGTAATTTGCAGGGTAATGGAAACACAGCTAATGACACTTTGACACATGCAGTCATGAAATCTGTTACTCTCATGCATGCTACACTAACTGAAAAACATCTATAATGAAAAATAAACTTAATTCAGTATATATACTCTCTGAAAACAAGTCTCATTTTTGTATGCAGTTCTGCTTCTAAAGTTAATTTATCTTTCATTTTTGTCTTAATTTCGCTTAATATTTGAATTCACAACTATCTACAATGATAAATGTACTTAATTGATGTATTCTCTAAAAATACATCTAAATAAATTATGCAATTTTGCTTTTCAAGCAAAAAATATTTTTGTATGCAGTGTAAGTCGTCTCTCTCTCTCTCTCTCTCTCTCTCTCTCTTTCTCTCTCTCTCTCTCTCTCTCTCTCTCTCTCTCTCTCTCTCTCTCTCTCTCTCTCTCTCTCTCTCTCTCTCTCTCTCTCTTCTCTCTCTCTCTGATGATAAGGTGTTATTCATCAGTCGTCAGCTGAAGAGGCAAAGAAATTCTGTCAGCTCATTCTCAGGTTTTAAGAAGAACGAGATTAAAACATTTCTGGCCTTCACTGAAGGTTGACAGATTTTCTGTTGGTCTCTCTGTTGACATAAAGTCTCATGTTGAGTGTAAAGATAAAACTGCCAGAATTCACATGATTATTCCAGCTGAAAGAGAGGGCCACTGATGCTCAAAATGGTACAATTAGTGAGGAGTCACCTGGGTCGCTTTACTCTCTTTCTCTTCATGTCAGTCATTGTGTCTGCAGCACTATAATATAGTGTAAGCTGAACCCAGAAGTGGCTCTCACATTAGGAAGCGATGTCGAGAGATACTCAAGTGAAAGAACCAGGCAGCCTCTACAGAGCCGTGGGGGTGACGACAGCTACAGGCGATAAGATACCTATTCTAGCCGTGATGACAAAAGTAAACCAGTTTCAGCTGACACACAGGATGGAATGACACTAGCAAAATGGCAAAGACGGCATGTTTTTTTTTTATGTTTTTTTTTTTTTTTGGGAAGAAGATGATTTTTATGGATAATGCATTCTGGCAGATAATATAATATTAATGAAATAAAATAAAAATGCGTTCATTCATGTTTTCTAAACGCAAGGTAAACTTTTAAAAATGCACTGTAGTTTTCAAATTAAAAGTTTTATATTAAAGTGCATTGTGTTTAAATAATCTTTCGTCATGCTTTAAAGTATTATTGACTAATACTAAAGCACATGCAAAGTACTTTTAATTAATAAGTACTTTTTAATATAATTTTAACTGTTTCGTGTTACTTGATATTTCATTTAAAGTACATTTTAGTACTTTATTACAGAATTAATTATGAAATTGCATATAATGATGTACTTAAGTCCTACTTAAGTGGGTCAAAACATCACTCTAAAGTTCAGCTAACTGCTTTTAACTCTTTCCCGCCAGCGTTTAAAAAAAAGCGCCACTGCCGGAGTTTTTGAGCATTTTCACAAAAGTTTCGTGGCCCCCAGAATACTTTGCTGTATTTGTATGAATATTTGAACATGCAATATATCAGAAGAAAGAACAGACCCTCTGCTTTTAAACAAACAAACAAAAACATAATAATAAAGTTTTATTCTAGTTTCATGCATTCTTTTCTTATAAACACTTGGATGTGGGTAAGTTTAATAAAAGAAGCAACATTTTGAGCAAAAAGCTGAGAAAATCACGTTTTTGTCAAAGACTACATCTGGATCATATTCAGAACGATAATCAAAACAAAGATGGAGTAGATCGAGTCCATCAACACCCCTAATGCTTGCACAGTACTGTGGCTCGTCCTGAATCCACATTTCATTTAGTAACATTAGGCAGTTTTGATGTATATGCTGTTTAATGTTGATGATCGCGTTCTTTTACATGTATATGACAACATGATATCGCTTGTTTCTGCGTCTTCCTCGCATGTGTTTTGATCAGAAGATTCAGTACTCTTTCAGAAGATGCGTCATAGCGCCCCCTACCGTAAAAAAGGGAAAACAAGGAAAGCCGCAAATTTACGTCAATGGCGGGGAAGCTTTTTTTTCACAAATGCCGGAACTTTTCATCAATGGCAGGGGAAAAGTGAATCTCACTTTAAGAACCAGTGTCTTTGCTGCTGACCTTCGATGATCCAAATCAACAATACGAATAAGCAAACCTGACTTTAGTTTAACATCACATTTGTGTTTCTTGTTTTTTATTGCATAAGAGTGTGTCCTATTCTTCTGCGATCCAGAATGGCAGCACAGCTGAAAGGTTTGTTTGAGCTGGGCCCTCAACTGTACAAACGTGAATTTGCATTTCCTTCACCCTGAGGCTTATTCATTTCACTTTGGTGTGAAAGGGCCTTTACATTTGCCAAAAATGTAAAAATGTCATGTTTGGGAGTGTATGGATAAACATTAAAGGGATACTCCACTTTTTTTGGAAATAGGCTCATTTTACAACTCCCCCAGAGTTAAACTGTCGAGTTTTACCGTTTTTGAATCCATTCAGCCGATCTCCGGTTCTGGCGGTACCACTATTAGCATAGCTTAGCATACATCATTGAAGTGGACAAGACCATTAGCATTTCTCCAAAAAAAAAACATGAGTGCCATGAGTGTAATGATATGACGCAGCGCCTGAAAATAGTCCCCAGCTCGGTAACTTCCAACGTGACCGGGACTAAGTGCCTGCGCCTGCTGCACTCATGGTACGGCAGTAAAGTTTCTTGATTACTACGCAGGAATGAGAGTATAGTTCCTAGCCATATCAGCCTAGAAAATCGCAACTTTACATTTTCCGTCGGTCTTAGTGCACGATGTAACTACAGAAGAGTCAAGTTTTAAATAGGAAAAATATCGAAAAACTTTGGTCATTTTTTTTTGAGAAATGCTAATGGTCTTGTCCACTTCAATGATGTATGCTAAGCTATGCTAAAAGTGGTACCGCCAGAACCGGAGATCGGCTGAATGGATTCAAAAACGGTAAAACTCAAGTTTAACTCTGGGGGAGTTGTAAAATGAGCCTATTTCCAAAAAAAGTGGAGTAACCCTTTAAGTGAGTGGTGGTTGACCGAGTTTTTAACCACTGTAAAAGTAGAAGACAGCTGATATAATTTAGATATATTATATTACATTTAATATAATTCAACTTACTGATAAATTGGGAAATTACTTTCATAACATTGCTGAAATTAATTCTTATTTCACACAATATTAACATAAAATAATTGGACAATAAAAAATAAAAAATAAAAAAAAAGATTGGTGGAAATAATGCAATACGGAGCAAGAAACCTATAATATGCTGTGCTTTCTATTAAAGGCTAGCAGACAATCCACTAAATGCATCATTAGTCCAGAGCATGAGGCACATGGTGTCGGGGGAAAAAAAGCAATTCATCACGTTTCTTAGGTTTAATCTTTCTGGGGTAAATATTTCTCAGTTTTCAGCTGATTAGTATTTCTTTCACCAATCACTTTAATCCAATGAGCAGAGCAGCTAATTAAGCAGACGGAAGGGTTCGATTAAAGACAGAATGTTGAGAAGCCATACAGCGCTAATAAGTAAGACTATAAGCCCCACACTGAGAACTAGCTAGTCCAACACAAGAGAAAACTAAAAGGAAATGAATGTTGTTGCCACAGCTTAAATTTGTTCCAGTCTCACAGGAAGTAGTTACACCAATGCTGCTCATTAATGGCAAACACAATACAACCAACAAACATGCTGTGTGTAAACCTACCGTTATTGCTGTTGTCATCTACCAGTATGATCTCTTTGAGCAGATGGTGGGGGGTTCGGTTCATGGCCGAATGGATGGAGCGTAGGATGACTGAGAGCGCCTCATTCACAAAGATGAAGACTATACTAACCTGCGGGAGGTTGGACGGGTAAGACATGTTTTTGCACCTGCGGGAACAGATGAAACAAAAATGTTAATATGTGAAGGCATTTCCAAGAACAGGGAACAATTGGTGTCATGTTAGTTTTTAAAACACAAACCCCATGGAAGATATGTTAAATAAAGCATTACTAAAATGAACCAAGCTAGTTTGAAATACATCAAATGTATTTGTGGCCAGTCTCTCCTTGGAGGTCTTGACTTTCTGAAATGTATCCAATTAAAATTCAATTAAATAATTTAATTAATTTGATCATGCCTATCCATTCAACCCTATTACCCAAGTTATTTTAACTGGGGGTAACATGTAATTTGAATCATATTAATAATATTCATTTATTTTATGGGAAATATATGTTTATCAATAAGTACAATCCAGTATTTTGGTCCCAACTTACCCATTTTTTTATATGTATACTTTTTAAAGGGCTAGTTTACCACAAAAAATAACGTCCTGGTTGCGTATGCAACCCACCGTTCCCTGAAGGAGGGAACGGAGGACGTAGTCGACGTCGACTGAAATGGGATCACGCTAGGGAGCCTATTGTCTTCGAGTAATTTAGAACGAGCCAATGCACATTGGCGTGCGAGATATGCATCTCACACTCCGCCCCGCGGCGCGGGTACAAATACGGAAGTAGATGCACGCACCATTGCTTTTCGCTGAGGAGCCGAGCGTAACTCGGAGTCAGCGGTGGTCCAGCGATAGTGGCAAGGGGACTACGTCCTCCGTTCCCTCCTTCAGGGAACGGTGGGTTGCATACGCAACCAGGACGTTCCCTTTCAGTCGTGAACGTCAGACGTAGTCGACGTCGACTGAAATGGGATCAACTATTGAAAACGCCACTAAAGCTGCCACCTTCCAGTGCCTAGACAAAAGCCTCCTGATCCTCCCGACCTTTTTAGCGGAAGAGGATAGGGCTTAGGCCAGGAAGTCACTGCTGTTCCACAAGACCCACTCAGTTAGACTTGGATAACACTGGGAAAGCGTACCCTGAACATGGAAGGAAGGGACGCTGCGGAAGCCACATCCTGCCCGAAGGGAGGTAACCTGTGGAGAATACACATATGAACTGGGCGGAGACCGGGCAGTGCAACATATGGAAGGTCACTGGGGAGGCTCCAGCCTATGACAGGGGGGAGACTCAACCAGCCAATGACAGCAGAGCAGGCTCTGCCGAGGGAAGACACGGGCTCACCGTAGGGAGCCGTACCGTGGAAGAATACACATATGGGATCACCGTAGGGATCACAACATATGGACCCAGCCTAACACAGGTTCCACACTGCTTACGAGTGGTAGGCCTAACACCGGGCGTTCCGCCACGTCTGATGTCGGAGGGGTGCGGAGGAACTCAACAGGGTTCGGATAAGGGAACTCTACTGGAGCAACATGGCGCACGTATCCAGTCCATAGGAGGGGAATGGCGCAGCAAGCCGACACTTCGAACTGGGCTCATGGTGAAACTGGCTTCATATGAAGGGAGCCCACGGGAAGCCGCGGTTCGACTTAGGTGTCGCCCAGCCCCCAACTCTAGAATATCTGTCAGCGAAGCACTCTGTGTCAACGCCTAGGTGGGAGCAACACTCATAAAAGAGGAGCTCACCACGTAAGTGGACATGAGTATCTCGGGATTTTCACCAAGATAAGGCAACCACATTCAGTGGGCCAACCTCGCTTGGAAACAGCCTTCCCTCTCTGCTGACTTCCTTAACAGATAAGAGCTGGTCTGAGGTCCTATGGCTTGCGTTCTGTACACGTATAACCGCGATGAAGCGGACGGACAGAGAAAGCCAGGGCTGGGTCTGCCTCCTCCGGGGCAGTGCTTGCAGGCTCACCACCTGGTCCCAGTTTAAGGGAGAGGTAGGAACCTTGGGCACATATCCAGGCCGGGGTCTCAGCTAATGAGAGTTAGCCGGCCCGAATTCCAGGCACAAGTCATTGACCGAAAGCGAGCAAGTCCCTACCCTCTAGTAGAGACAATGCGAGCAGGAGAACTGTAAAAAACAGATTTTTAACTCACTGCCCGCAGTGGCTCAGGGGTGGTCTCTGCAGTGCAGTAACACCAGAGATAGGCCCAAGAGGATAAAGAGGGACGCAGGGATGACCCTTGCTCCCTCAGGAACCTGACGATCAGGACGTGCTTCCCATGCTTCTGCATATGATGTTCGTCATCATATTGAGGGTGAAGGAACAGCCTACTCCAACCCAACTTGCAGGAAAGAGAGCACTGAAATGACCGAACGCTCTCAGGATCTCCTCAGGAGAGAAGACTCATTCAATGAATAGGTTCCACTTCTAACTTAGCGAAGCACAACTGCCTTATCTTAAGGGGGTGCTTGCAGAAGTGATGGTCACTACCACATATCCTTGTGGTAACCACCTGAACCTCCACGTCCATTTTTTTTTTTTTTTTTTTTGAACGCGGGTGCCATCATGCCCCATCCCCAAAAAATATTCAGGGGAAGTCAGGAAGGCTGTCGAGGGAACTAGATCTGGTTGGGCCAATAAGGGGCAACTATCAGACCTGTTCCACTCCTGACTTAGCACAGTAGGTGCAAGCGACCTGCGCACTGCTCAACACTAGATGTGAAAGTCACTGAGCTTCAGGAGCATCTCTGCTCAACACTTGAGTGTGATAAGTTCACTGAGTTTCAGGAGCATCTCTGCTCAACACTTGAGTGTGATAAGTTCACTGAGCTTCAAAAGCATTTCTGCTCAACACCTAAGTGTGATAATTCACTGAGCTTCAGGAGCAAGCTTCAATGGTCGCGATGTTGTCTTTTCAGACCAGTACCAGCTAGCTGAGCAGTGGTGGCTCAAAGCGAGGTGAACTGACAACTCGAGGTAACAAATACCAATGCAGTCGGAGGTCGCCCAGGCCTCCGTTAAAGCATGCCCTTTGTACATGGCTCCTCAGTCAGTGTTAGTGGACCTGAAGGTCTAAACACGGGCTGAGAGTTTGGCGGCAGGCCGGGGTGATCCTTTTAATCACACAGGGCGTGCCGCTCTGCCACGGTCACCTCGGGACTCGATCATAAAACTAGTGCTGAAGCGGTCTTCATATGGAGGAAGCCAAGCGACTGCGACTGCCATATGCCCCAGGAGCCTCTGAAAATTCTTTCAGTTGAACCCTTTCTCACTTCTAGCACTAGCCTAACACACTCTTTTGAGAGACGTGTTGGACCGAGTCCCTCTCCTGAACTGAAAAGAGATACTCAGCCCGTGGGCGAGATTAATCTCTCCCAGTTGACCTGAAGACCCAACTGGCTATGGAGCACTCGAAGGGTAGGACCTGTACGGATACTTCGTACCCTCGACGCCAGACACAGAATGTTCTGTGGAGCGGAGGATAGAAATCTGAGTACTGTCCTTCAGGTCGAACGCCGCAGGCCATCCTTGGGGATGGAGCATTTGAAAATGCAACTCTGTGTTAGTAATTGAACGGAGGCTTTCGAAAAAGGGCCCGTTTCAACTGACACAGGTCCAAGGTGGCCCTGACACACCACATATCTAGGGTACAATAAAGAACAGGTTAAAGAAACCGGTCTTCATATCGGCTGAGGAAGAGGCTACATCGCGTCCTTCGCCAGTAGGACTGTGACGTGCGCACACAGGCCAGGAGCAGTGCTCAACACGTAGGTGTGATAATTATCACTAATTCTAGGAGCATTAGCTCAACACCTAGGTGTGAAAAATATCACTGAGCCAGGGCGGAAGCCAAGCGAAATGAATCGCAAGCCGAGTCTGCTGGTAACTCAGGGCCAATGGAGCGGTAGGAAGCACTTTAGGCTTACACACACCATACCAGGGCCCAGAGACCACAGACGTACCCGAGGTGAGGCAGCGTGGTGGAGGACAGGAACCCGGCTCGGAAGGCCCGTGGGCGGCCCGAAGCGGGGTCTGAGTGTGCAGTGCAACACCTACCTGTCTCCACGGGACAGCAGGAGATGCGTGAGAAGGCGGATGACCGGGTCCTCGAACGCGTCGTGCTGCCGGCTGGCGAACAAGAGGGGGCTGAGGGGTGCAAGGCTGTTCCACAGGGTCGCACACCGCCAACCTCGCGGTCTTGGGACCCAGGGACGGAGGAATTCGCTATTTGACAATTTGGGAACCACTGGACTCCGGGGAGCCAGTGGTGGAACGGTAACCATCTGAAGAGCTCGTCCCTCCAACCCTGGGTGGCCTGTCTCAGGGATGCTTCGTCTGACACTCGCCCCCTGGCTGGGCAGTGCCTGAGACAGACCGGGCGACCTGCCTGCTGCTGGCTCTACGCTGGGGCCTGAGTGAAGGCTGTTGCGGGGGCCCCGCGGAACCGGAGGCAGCGGCAGGGGACGCCCTCGGCGACAGGCAGGCGGAGGAACTGTCACTGGCGGCGGGTGGAGGCAACAGCAGGCCGCCAGGACAGGGTGTGTCGAAAACCCTCCGTCTGCTCTTGGGCTGTGAAGAGCTGTTGGGTACAACTCTCCACCGCGTCGCCGAACAGCCCAACCCGGGAAATTGGGGAGTCCAGGGACCGAACCTTGTCCGCATCCGCCATCTCAACCAGGCTGAGCCAATGATGGCGCTCCTGGACCACTAAAGTGGACATCGCTAGACCGACCGCGCACGCTGCGACACTCATGCCCCGTAGGGCGAGGTCAGTGGCAGTGCGGAGCTCACTCATGAGCGCACGATCTAGACTACCCTCGTGCATGTCCATGCAAAGAGGAAGCCGCTTGCCCGCCAGCTTTGTGAGCTCTGACCATCAAATCTGACGCGAGCTCACAGGCCTGCGAGGGGAGACGAGGATCCCCCGTCCAAAATGCAGCGGCCGTTGGACACAGGTGTGTCGCAAAAGACCGCTCCACTGGAGGGATAGCCTCATAACCCTTCACCGCTCCTCCGTCAAGGGTAGCGAGGGGGGGAAGAACCACTCAGGCAGTTTTCAGCAGTAAAAGGTGCCGTCCACAACCTAGTAAGCTCTCCATGCACCTCAGGAAAGAAGGGTACTGGGGCGGCGGGCTGAGAACCAGCACGGCCCGCCCCGAGATACCAATCATCCAACCGAGACTGAGCAGGACACGGTGGAGGGTTCCACTCGAGCCCGACAGCCTCGGCGGCCCGTTTCAGCATAACTGACAAATCTGGATCCGGCTCGGGCAACGTTATACTCCCAGAGGAAGACAACGCAGTCGAGTCGTCATCTCCAGAGGCCAGCTCACCCTCCGATGCTGCAATCGGCGTCCTGTCCTCTGGGGGAGCCCCGGGTGAAACGGCTGGCCCACCCATTACAGATGGACCAACACGCTCCACGGGGGACTCACACGGCTGCGGTGGAAAGGAGGAGTGAGGAGCCCACAGGGAATGGTTACCGGGCGAGACATCCACCACTATCCTCCTATCACCCATCTCACGCAGCACCCGAGGGCGGGGCGTGGTAATGGGGACTCGCGCTTCGCGGACGAAGGCGAGTCTCGATCTCAACACCGCGACAGTCATATTCCCGCAATGGAAACATGAACTGTCCACAAAAGCTGCTTCAGCGTGCTGTAAGCCCAAACAAGTGATGCAAAAATTGTGACCGTCAAAGAGAGACAGGGAACGACCGCATCCAGAAACGCACGGGCGGAATGACATCTTGAAAAAGACACAAACGCACCCGTGTTGTTCTTTCAGGAAGTGAAAAACTCTCACCAGTGCCGGAGCACACAGGGGAATGACCGCGGCAACACTGATACAGGAATGGTGCAGCCTGTATCAGTGAAGCACTCACTTTCTTCGCCCTCAAACGGCCGTCAGACAAACAAACACAAACAGAAATTTGGTTGCTGTGACAACAGCAGTTGAGAGCTCGGAAGCTCGCGATCACCGCTGCACTCGCGCTGTAAACACCGACACCAGGAGAGACTTCCAGAAGAAGCACGACACACTCGCTCGTTGTATAACAAGACTCTACAGACCTGAACATGAAGCTCGGCTCCGAAGTGAAAGGCAATGGTGCGTGCATCTACTTCCGTATTTGTACCCGCGCCGCGGGGCGGAGTGTGAGATGCATATCTCGCACGCCAATGTGCATTGGCTCGTTCTAAATTACTCGAAGACAATAGGCTCCCTAGCGTGATCCCATTTCAGTCGACGTCGACTACGTCTGACGTTCACGACTGAAAGGGAACTCAAAGATTTACTCACCCCTTAAGCCATCCTAGGTATGTATAACATTCTTCATTCAGACAAATACAATCGGAGTTATATTATAAAAATGTCCTGGCTAAACCAAGCTTCCTTGCACAAACGCATGGCTTCACTTCAGAAAGCATTTATTAACCCCCTGGAGTCATTTGGATTACTTTTAAAATGGATGGATGCACTTTTTTTGGGCTTACAATTTTCACCAGCCATTCATTTCCATTATAAAGCTTGGAAATTAAATTAAATTAAAAAATAAACTAAAATCAATATAACTCAGATTGTATTTGTCTGTACACACCTAGGATGGCTTCAGGGTGAGTAAATCATGGGCTAATTTTCATTTTTGGGTGAACTATCCCTTTAAATTTGATAAGTGTTGTGTATTTAATTTAAAAATTATTGCTAGAAAATAACAAAATCTCACAAATCAGCATTTGAAACTGTATTTGGACGTCCCAAATTTTAGTGACAGAGTTGCAGAGTTGCAGAATTGCAGAACTGCAAACCTCATGCAAAGTTTTAAATAAATAAAACATCCCATATAATATTTAGTTTGACCTCCTGAGGTTTTTATTCCTTTGCCGACCACTTGTTTAAAAATGACTATGTTTAAGAGTTTCAGGCCCTATTCTGTTTCCTTAACGTGGGAAAACGCAGAGAAATACAAATGAAAAAGCCAAAAGGCAATTAGAAAAACAAGACCTTTTTGGTAAATATGGAGGTCCTTTACAATGATAGGCGATGTTTTGATGTTCTTGGCAGACTGGAGTTTATAACAAGTGGGTTTTCAACGTTTTCAGACCCAGGTACTCAATAGCAATTTGGCACCACGGAGAGAAAAGAACAGATGTGATCAGATGTGAAGGAGTTCTTTATGTTGCTGCCAGCAAGACACATCCAGTAATTACAGGCTATGGAGTAATTATGTTTTTCCACACACACCTCTTTCAAAGCCTGTCAAAATAGAGTCGGGTGGTGTAAACTGTATGTTGCCATGCTTTCAACCCATAACAGACTGGAAAATACAGTTACAGTTCACATACAGAAACAGTACATTTTATATATATATATACCGATTGTTTCGATACGGATCAGTTCAAACAGGTTAGTTTATTAGTGAAGCAGCAGGAACGCAGTCAAATTCACAGGTAAGATGATCAATATACTGTAGAGAAGTGCAGAACTGGTAGTCTTGATAGTAATATTGATCGTGTCTACAGGTTTACTGATCACACACACAAGGGAGTAGACGAGGAATGACAGGATCGCGGTTACAACTGTATCACATGACATTAGCATGTAATTAGCAAGGTAAATGAGTCTGTTGAATAAGACGAGGCCAGAGAAAGTCTGAGGTTGTGTGTGTGCTATATAGTCAGGGCCGTAGCTAGAGGATTCGGGGCCCCCTGAAAAAATATTGATGTGGGCCCCCACCACCCTCCACCAATATCATATACTGTACAATAGATGAACATGGAGGCCCACATAACAGAAGATGGTGATGTTGTTGTAAAACCTTTATTTTAAAAGTTAAATGTTTATATAAAAATTACAACTAATAAAAACTAACAAAAAGCAAGAAATTGTTAAATAATAATAAAACCAATTTTTAAAAAGTAATTCCCCCCACCCCCCCCTCCCCCCCCCCCCGCCCCCGCCCCCGCCCCCCATCAGTCTGTTATAATTCATAATCAAAAAGTATACATTTAGAAATTGACAAGAATGCAGTCTAATTAAAAAACCATTTATTGCCTTATTTTTTAATAAAGATAATATGGAACTGGTAATATTATTAAATAAAGCGAATACATTTATTCATCCAAGTGCAGTGTGTTGTATTCGTGTTTTCTCGATGTTTTAAATATCATCAGCCGCCAGGTCAGATGCATAATGCAATGCGTCGTGACTCGTGTAATTTTTTTTAAACTCTATTTACATTAGTGTAAAAAGACAGGAATTTAGACCACGTAATCATTCGGTCTATTGTGGCGCGCACGGATAATAAAAAATGACTGTACACGGCAGACTGTAGACGGAAGTTTTCTAATTCCCAGCGAAATAACAATATATAACCGGTCTTTAAGAACGTCTTGATCGACTGGGATATAACCACTCTCCTTGCCTCCCTCTCCGTCTTTTCCTGGCATTTCTGGTTCCCTGATTTATGTTTTCTTTTCCCCGACATTTTTCAGTCAGTCAGTCTCCTGCTCTTCCACCAAGTTCATCGTAATCTTCAGGCTGCCGCCTCAACTCTGATTGGTTCTGTTCACGAGCTGGGGTGGGACTTACAATTTTATTGGGTCCATCTGATGTTTGTCACTGACTCTGACTGAATAATTAATAAATAGGCTACTTTAGGTCGGACTAAACCATTTTTATGGAGGTAAGAGAAGCAGATATTTGGTAAAATATTTACCCAAATTGCACTTTTTTGTGGTTTTCATTTAAATCTCTGGCATACAACTAATATAAATATTAAAATTATTCATACAACAGGGGCCTAAATAGTATAACTGGTGGATTTTGTGGGGCCCCCTGGGCAGCGGGGGCCCCTATAATTGTCACCACCTTTCACCCCACTAGCGACGGCCCTGTATATAGTGCTGGTGATGAGGGCAGATGTGTGTCAGGTAGTGTTGTCACGATACCAAAAGTATTGTTTCGATACCGATACCAAGTCAAGAATTGCGATTTCGAATACTGTTTCGACACTTTTCATGAAAAGGAAAAGTATTTCTTACAAGGCGTTTCACAAATAGCTACACCTCCTTTGCGTAGGTCTGTGCTCTTTAAATACTGTAATAACCTAATATAAATAAATCACTGACAACCATGCACATGCTCTGATTATAATCATATAGCCTATAGATCATTTTAGCGGATGTTTTGTATGCTTTATTTTAGCAGCTTGCAAATTATTAACGTTAACTATGAAAGTTGGGGGGGAAGCAGTTAACTAGCAGAGCATTCATTTAGTTTTCTATTAAATAAGATATCTAGCGCTAAAATCTGTTGTTTTTTAAATGAAGCGGAGCGCTCTTTTTCGCTGCTATCAGTTGCATGGATACAGTGTCTTTTGCGGCTCGCGTAGTCTTCACTCGGACGCGCGCTTCAATCTATCGCCGTTGCGGAGACTCTCTGCTCTCTATTCTGCACAGTTTGACCAGCGGGCAGCGGCCGCACACCAGGCCGCCGGATGGTGTTGCTAAGAACTTGCAATGTATAACTATCAGACCGGCCCTCGCGGCCTCGAAACACTACCGGCCCACTGGGGAAAGTCCCGACTCTCCGGATTGCCACTCCGCTACTGACCGGCGGCCACAGTATCACTTGTGCCTGCACATGCAGCCATCTCGCTGTAGTGTTTGTCACATGACAGCTGCAGCTTCTTTGCTGCGTGCGTGAGGAGGAACACAGGCGTCCATAGGGAGGCACTGGAAGCGTGCGTTGCACACACCAACATTAAATACGTCTCTTACAAATCTGGAACGCGGTCATTCTTAGAAGCATCGATACTAATAAATTTAGGAATCGTGATGTTTTTAATTTTCGAGAATCGCGATACTTTTGAAGTATCGGTGCACCGTGCAACACTAGTGTCAGGTGTGTGTGATTAATTCACCATATAGAGTGTGGGAGGGAGAGCCTGGCGTGATCATGACAAGTTGTGCTTGGGGTCAGTTGTTTTTTTTGTGATAATGCAATGAAACCAGCCAAATTGGGCGGGCATAATTGTTCACCAGGCGTCATACAAAGAAATTATGCACACAGGCAAAAACAAGAGAGAACCAATGAAATATTAATAACCGATTATGCTGTAGTCAATTTATGTTTTGTATTTTCCTGTGAGCTTTTGTTTTTTCTATGCGTTTAAAAATATATGGAATATTTAAAAAATATTTTTCCTCATATTTTGATCATTTAATCATTTACATTTACATTTAGTCATTTAGCAGACGCTTTTATCCAAAGCGACTTACAACTGAGGACTAAACCAAGCGAGTCATCGTGAAGAGGCAAAAACAACGCAAGAAGTGCTCAAAATACAAAGTTCAGACATAGCTCGGAGTAGCATAAGCCAGGCAAGCGAGGATTTAAAGGAACGGATTTTTTTTTTTTTATGTTAAGTGCTCCCGGAAGAGATGAGTTTTCAGTTGTCTTTTGAATCGACCTTTTAGAAAACAAATATCCCCTACAGACATCAGTACTGTCTCTGTATGTGAACTGTACATTTTTTTTTTTAAAACTACACTTGTTTTCTGGAGTTCACAGCAGCTTTCCAAAGCGAACTTTCTGGAAACCTTCGAACACTGATTGGTCCATGCTGATTGGTCCATGCCATGGACACTGATTGGTCCATGCCGATGATGTAATAGGTGGGTGTGGCTCTGAGGCTCCGCCTTCTTTAGGTTGGAAATTTTCTCTGGTTCATTTCTTCTGTTCAATCCTTCGAGGTCAGATGTCCACGAGTGAAAACATAAACACTGGAGCGCTGCTTTATAGTAGAAATTGCAAGTGTAATTCTAATTGAAAGAAACACTGACCCTGTTTTCTTCAGTTTAACACTGTAAAGCAGTTTGGTTTAAAGCAATCTATTGTATAAAGTGCTATAAAAATAAATATGATTGACTGCAATACACTCACCCATTAGGCCTGTAGTCTGGGATGGGTCTGTCCATGGAGAGGCGGTCGCTGAGATAACCGTTGTAGCCGTAATACTGAAACATCTTGAGGGCCACTCGACGGCTCTCTGGTCCCAGATCCTGGCCCCAGTGGTTGAACAAGGACGAGTCGGCAAAAGATCGATCTTCTTGATTGTCATCTCCTTTCAGCGGGGACTCTGTGAGGGTCAGACAGAGAGATTGTTGGCATTCCCCTGATAGTCAAACATGTCAGAGTCTATAAAAGGAAAATAACACTGAGTCCATTTACATGAACAGTCTTACACCGATTGTGCTCAACAACCCGACAAGTGTTTAAATGCCTTCACTGGTGTTCTATTTTCAGTTAAACCCTCTGTGGAAAAAGAAGTGCTTAGTTATATTGAGCTATTAAAATCATAAAAGTATCATTTAAAAATAAACTGTACAAATAATATAATAATAATGAAATAAAATTTGTTTCCAACTCTGTACATATAGGGAAAGTTCATTGTTATTGTCTCTAAATTGGGGTGTGTTTCCCATACAACACGTCAACAACACAAACCAAACTATTCCAGTCTTGGCTACAGCTACAGTGTTCGTGGGAAGCCAATGTAGACCATAAGCTGGCATTATGCAAATGTGTTACATTGTTACGTAGGTATTTAACATGAAGTGAGACTGTAATTGCTGATGAATCATTTCAGGCCACTCAGAATCGATTAGTTCTTTTAGGGGACACTAACTTTATTTGTCGTGCACCATTCACAACAAGAACTATAACTAAAACTAATATTATTAGCGTTTCCCTTAATGCACGATAACGTTCTATTTATGATAAGCGTGCTGCAGTTTTGTGTCGCCTGCCCCTTTAAATGCTCGAGCTCTTGAAGCAGGATGGATTCTGATTGGCTGTCAATGTTTTTATCATTCATCCAATGGAAACAAATAATCATTCTGAAAGTAATTCCAACAATGTTGTTTCTCTGTGCCAGGACCATTATACTTGTGGTTTGGAATCTGCTATTCTTTTACATTTAGAATGATTTTTAGAACTATATCTTTATTGTTATAGTTATCGTCCTTGGTGTGAATGGCCTTTATACTCACACAGGCCTCTTACAACTCAAGTCCCTATCTCAAATAATGTTCACACTCCTCCTTAAAAACAGCCCTTCTGCAATATTTCAGGCTGTGGGAACTGACCGCAAGAGGATAGACGGAATGGGGAAGTGGCATTGTTGGGAGCAACAGCATTGCAACCTGGACCTGTGTGAAATCATGACTACAGAGTCCCCAGTCAGAAAACTGATACTGAAGGGGTCAGTCTGGATCACTGACGGAATCAAATACGGCTCTGTTGGATACTGGCTACCAAGAGGGCGAACAAACACCCACCCAAACGGCAGCTCTGAATAAACACTGGAGCCGTGCTGCTAACATGCCACACACTGCAGCGTGTTTTAAGCACTAGTGCAGGAATGGGATTTATTGGACCCTGTGCACATACACGCAACATCTGACTGCCGAGATGGAAAATCAATATTCTGTATTTCTGCTTGCTGATTGAAAATTAATTCTGTTTCATGTATTTCACTTTTACCAATTTTCCATATTAAGGCCTTTTGATATAATTCTCTTCTTAAGACATTATAAAAGGGATCTCAAAATCAATCTCACATGACCTGGGGATGCAAGGCAAGGGGTGTTTTCAACAAATACACGTGGTTTTACAACCATGAATTTAACTATATGCAGCTATTGCTGGAGTTATAGTTGTTGAAACATGGACAGGCCTTTTTCAAACATAACAAATGCAGAAAATGAAAAAAAAAAAAATTCAAATTTGTAGCTATTCTATCCTGGCGGCCAAAAGTTTGAGACCCCTGAAGGTTGTATACTAGATACCAGTTCCACAATACTATTATCCCTTGTGAAAAAGAAGATGACTTTATTATACTTTTAAGAGTACTTGCTTTCCCTTTATTTTAATGGTCCCTTTAACACATTAAAGTGTTATCGAGTACGTATTACAGAAATAATACTTTACATTCAGTTTGCACTATTGTGTGTTATTTTAATGTTATCAGACACTTAACTGCATGTTATTTCCAATTAAATGAAAATAGTTTAATAGTTTAAATCTATTTTAATTTTTTGATCCATTTAAGGTGCAGTAAGCGATTTCTCAGAAACACTGTTGATATTTGAAATCAGCACAAACAAACACACCCCTCCCTTCATTGCTCCGCCCCTAAAATGCACGAACACTCAATGCAAGAGTGGATGTGTCTTTATGCCAGCCATCTCTCTTTCTAAAGTCTTCAAATCTGCCTCTTGCTCATTCTCTCTCTCCATGGATGGACACGCCCCCTACTGCTGATTGGCTACTGCTGATGTTGCTAGGTTCGATTCACTTTCAACAGCATTTCTCAGAAATCACTTACTGCACATTAAAGTTAGCCTGGGAAAACCCAGACAACTTCCAGCAAATTAAGATTTGCTCTGAAAGTTAGTCTGGCAAAGAGCTCATTCAAGCCCATTTCCAATCCATCGAAATCGCGGCACCAATCAGAAACGTTGGGGCGGGCTTTACACGATGACGACAGCGCTGGGATTTTGAAGCAGATTTTGTAGCCTACATTACAAAGATGGATGCCGCCATCGCACATCACTCGTTCGAATCAGCTATCGCGTCTGTTTTAAGCGATTTGAACATTTCCTTTTTGTTAAAAACCGAGCAAAGAACAACACTCGGAGATGTTTCTCCGCCGCTCTGCATACGTCATCTCCTTCATCGCTCTGATTGGGTTTAGGTCTATCCGCGACGTCCGTTGGTGACGCCTCTCTGGAAATGATTTGTCTATGACGCTTTGCCAGACCATAACTCAGTTACAACTGAGAATGGTCTGGTTTTAACCAGACTACCTTAAAGTAGGACTTATGTACATCTTTATATTGAATAATTATATTGCCATTGGAATATGATTAGAGTGTACTGCTGAATGTAATGACAAAAAAATATACTTTAATGTAATTTATATTTAAACTTGTATGTCATGTATTTAAATATATTTGTAATTACACCATTGAAATTGAACTTTAAATTAAGTACATTCAAAAATAGTAGTAATATATCAAATAACACACTAGAATTATAACACACTAGAATTATAATCAAGAACTTCACATGTGCTTTAGTATATTAGTCAACATAAAATAAGTGTATACTTCTTTAAAGCATGACAAGATTATTGAAACAATGATTTGAAATGTACATCAAAGTACACTTTTTAATTGTAAGAAAGAGTCATGAAAGTGTCCTCCAAGTACACTTAAGTAGCCTTTTATTTCATTATTATTATATTATTTTTTTAATAAACTTTTAAGATTTGAAGCTAAGTGTTCATTCAAATAAGCACACTTCTTTTTCACAAGAGATAATCGCTTTGTAAGACATTGTGTGCTTGTCAACAGATGAGGGCTGTGTTTCCCAAAAGCATCGCATGCTTAAGTTGATTGTAGAACAATCGCCACCAATGGTGTCTACGATCAACTTGGCTCACAATGCTTTTGGGAAACGCAGCCCAGATTGGGAAATCAATAAAGGAATAATAAAGGAGTACAATATACATCAATAAATGGCTCGCATTTAGGTGACACATGGCTAATTTATCTGAGCTCTCAAACTGGATGGTAACATCTGCTGCTATAATGTGCTGGCTAATAAAATGTGCAACTGTCATTTGGCAAATGTATGATTTGGCTATTTATGCATTATTCTCTCAGCAGAGTAATTGCTTTGACAACCAAAATAATAGATGACTGGCCTTGTTCTGAGAAATATGCTACGTGCCATGAAACCAGAAGCAGCGTGAACACAATGCCTTGTTAAAATGCTTTTCACCTGGATTGCAAATTTATTTTGGCAGTGTTTGGTGTACAATATGGACTAAATGGAGAAATGGTTATTTTAAAAGCGGTCTTTGCACACCGAGCGTGAAACAAAAAAGCATTTTTGTTAGGCAGCTTTACTGAAAGATACAAGCCATATTAAAGTAACATTTATATAGATAATATTTCATGACATTATAGCATGTTTAGCCAATGGCTGATTTTTTCTGAAGGCTCTTAAAAGCACAAAATCCATGCCTTCCATGTCACAATGTTCGTGACCAATCATAAATTTGAATAAATAATGATCATTTGGAATGGTGCTAAAATAGTCAAATAAACTATAAATGTACAAATGTATGATATTGCCACATCAAATCATGTTGCCCAGAGCCTTTTTCGAAAGTTACAATTAACAAGAACCTGCCAAAATGAAAAAATGAAAGCTTCAATTACTCACCCTCATCGTGTCTCTCCAGAAGACTTGGATTAAACTGTTCATTTGTTATTTGTTTTTACAATCTCTTTATGAATGTTTTAAAGCATCATATTTGGAGGTGAACTTTCAATGGAGGGACGGAAATCCCTCAGATTTCATTAAAAACATGAAGATAAACAAAAGTCTTATGGGTTGCTGGGTAATGATGAAATATTGTTTATTTTTAAAGTGAACTATCCCTTTAAAGGCCCACTGAAGTGCCTTGAAACACGCAGCATTATTCAGTGTTTACATAATTTCCACTGAAACAGGAAGACAGGGCGGCCCATATCGAACAGCTCCTCCTCTATTTTAAAATAGCCAATAGCGTTTCATTTATGTCACAGCTCGGCCAGAGCCGTTGAGCTCAGTAAAGCCGCAGTTTCCTACTAATCTGTAGAGAGCATTTGGTTGGACAGCAAATCGTATTAGAAGCTGAAGTGCAGTGATGTCATCAAAATCATGGATTCATATTGGCGGAAGTTAGAAACTAAGTTTTGAATGCTAATATCTTTTAAATGGCATTGTTTTTGGAGCACACTAGATTAAAGTTAACAGTAAGACTAACATATTCTAACACACTTCATTTTTTGATTTCATGGGGACATTAAATGAAAATATGTTAATAATGATACGATCATAAGCATACACATCCCCATTATATGTGCCTGAGGGTCAGTGATGTGACAGTATGTCTGGCTATTAATTAGAAACCACGCTGGTACGATCAGGGGTGGCTTTTGTAGACTTCGTAACCTAGGCAACATCCAGTGGCTCAGTCAGCTCAGCATGTTGTCCCAACGGCTCTTTGTTGATAGAGGAATTCAGTCCGCAAGCATGCAGGCCAGCTATCAGAGCCTTTCAACTCAACAAAAGAGACATAGGGCTTCAAGTAATGGAAGTCCTTTCACAGATATTAAACGCAGCTTTGCAGAATTTCATAAGCAGTCTGAGAATGACCCTACATCAGTGTGTGCTGGGCGCATCGCAGCAAGTACACATGAAAAGGTCAGGAGTTCTGCCACCGCCAATATGCTGCATGACAGCGATGAATTCTAGAGGATAAAATCAACGTTAAATGGCTTTCACATCCCATTTCACTTCATAATGTAATGAAAATGGATATTTTACTCAATGGGAAGTAGGACAGGCTGTAGGTCAAGTTATGTGCTTGTTATTTGCTTTATCGCCGCTTCATTGATTACATTAACGTTATGTTGTTAAATTACTGCATTCACTGCTGGCATTTATTCTATAGGCTAAAATCAACCTACACTACTAGTCAAACGTTTGGAATTATTAAGATTTATTTGGGTTTTTGAAACAAGTCTCTAACACTCACCAAGGCTGAATTTACTTGATCAAAACTACAGTAAAAACAGTAATATTGTGAAATATAGGGGTGTAGGGCTGGTTGATTATGATTTGTCTTTTCTAACTTTAGTTAGTGTGTAATGTTGCTGTTTGAGCATAAACAACATCTGTAAAGTTACAAAGTTCAAAGCAAAGGGAGATATTTTCTTTTAAAGAAATTGCTTTTTAAGGACTACAACAAACGGCTGGGAGGGACTACACGACATTCCTCCCGGGTTAGTGACATCACAAACCATAAAATTTACATAAAACCCCGCCCCGAGAACGCGATTTATAGATTATCATGACAGAATATGCTAATCAATGACTAGAAGATAACTACACATAAGCTACATAAATTCATCAACTAACCATTCAGAAATGTCCTGTTGCATTCTACATGTTGTCACTTCTTCTTGAGTCTCTCCATCATTGTCTGACTCCGGTTTGAACATAAGAGGCTAAAAGTGTTTGAAATTTTCAGTGCGTGTCTGTGTGAGGTAAAAGGACACGAGCTGTTGAAGCTCCGTACGGGACTTGCTACTGCCAATACACACACGACACGCTGCTGTGAGTAAGTAAGACATGCTTCTGCTGTACAATATAGCGTACATGAATTACCCGAAGCAGATCTATACAGGTGGAGCTGGGGAAGGTGGAGGGTTTCTGAAGGTGTTCTGCACTAAATGCTGACCAGTATTTGAAGGTTGAGCAGCGAGCTCATTGGCTACTGATACAGCAGTAACCAATCAGCTGTGGCCTATAGAGAATGATGTGATTGCAAGCAGATTGAGTTAATGACCTATCAGCCTGTGTCATCTAGAGTTTCATGATAAAACTGTGTATTTCAGTATATTCTTCAAACACAAAAGTGTAAAAATAATTATAATAATAATACAAAAAAAAAACTATATCTTGACATATACTTGCACTGTGATGTAAAATTAGTCACTCTCTATTAATTGTCTTTGTTTAGTATTTAGTATTTCAAGACACTTTATATAAAGAGGCTCAAAATCTACTAGTGCAGTTATATAAGATTTTGGTCATACCATCCACCTCCGAGAACGCACATACTTGCCCTGAGATAAACAGAGCCCATCCCTTCCTGAAGAAGGCGGGACACAAGCACTGAACGAGGCCCAGAGGAAGCCAATGAAACGAATGTGACTTCCTGAATCAGAGTATGGAAACAATAAGAACCGTTTCACAGAAGGAGGAAGAAAGTGTGAGACATAAACAAAAGAGGACAAAGAAAAAAAATACAAAATGAATATTTATAGATACTGTATATCAAGGATAATTGCTGCAGGATGAAATTACACCACAGTGAAGGACCGGTTCATATCCGCGCTCCTGTGACTGCTCTGCGGTGTCAATCAGATTCCCGTGCTGATGGCTTCTCTTGTTCTAGCAGGATGTTGAGCCCCGGTGGCTCTAAACACATTATCAAACACAGTCAGGTGGGCTGAAACAAGATGGACTTCTACAAAAGGCCTCCTGCATAAAGAGACATGTCTGATGAATGGGTGCCGAGATTGATTTGCCTTCACACAATTTATGTGCTCACAAAAGTAAAATCCATTGTTTTAAAAAATCCTATGCCACACCTAAATATAAAACATCATATGCATTTAAAACAGTGTTTCTTTTTTTTTATTTTTTACTTCACAGTAATTCATTCAACTTTTATTTTTGTTTAGCTGGCCATAAATATCCATATGTTTGTGTGCTTTACTCCAGGTAAACATGAAACAATATTGACAACTGTTTTTTTTTTTTGCAAAATGACTTCAGTGAATTAGTTTTGAAAATAGTACAAAAGTTTGAGCATGACTTGATTTTAACCAGAAGATATTTAATAATTTTATTATTAATTATTATTATTTAATTTTATCGCTCTGAAAAAAAAAAAAATATATATATATATATACAGTGGTGTGAATAAGTTATTACCCCCATGCTAAAGTTGCCTAAAAAGAGGAATAAAAAATCATCTTTTGGAAATTGATCTTAATGCCTTAATTAGAAAAATGAGGAAAAATCCAACCTTTAAGGACACCAATTTTCTTTGTGTATGAATAATGTATCATAAATAAATAAATGTTCTTCCTTAAAATACAGGGTGCATAAGTCAGGCCCCCCCTATGTTAAATTCCCATAGAGTCAGGCAGATTTTTATTTTTAAAGGCCAGTTATTTCATGGATCCAGGATAATATGCATCCTGATAAAGTTCCCTTGGCCTTTGGAATTAAAATAGACCCACATCATCACATTCCCTTCACCATACCTAGAGATTGGCATGGGGTACTTTCCATAAGATCATCTTTCAAAGCAAATCAAACCAGCTATTAGGCTAACTGAAATAACACCATGCCAATCTCTAGGTATGGTGAAGGGAATGTGATGATGTGGGTCTATTTTAATTCCAAAGGCCTAGGGAACTTTATCAGGATGCATATTATCCTGGATCCATGAAATAACTGGCCTTTAAAAATAAAAATCTGCCTGACTCTATGGGAATTTAACATAGGGGGGGCCTGACTTATGCACCCTGTATTTTAAGGAAGAACATTTATTTATTTATGATACATTATTCATTCACAAAGAAAATTGGTGTCCTTAAAGGTTGGATTTTTCCTCATTTTTCTAATTAAGGCATTAAGATCAATTTCCAAAAGATGATTTTTTATTCCTCTTTTTAGGCAACTTTAGCATGGGGGTAATAACTTATTCACACCACTGTATATATGCACTCACCTAAAGGATTATTAAGAACACCTGTTCAATTTCTCATTAATGCAATTATCTAATCGACCAATCACATGGCAGTTGCTTCAATGCATTTAGGGGTGTGGTCCTGGTCAAGACAATCTCCTGAACTCCAAACTGAATGTCAGAATGGGAAAGAAAGGTGATTTAAGCAATTTTGAGCGTGGCATGGTTGTTGGTGCCAGACGGGCCGGTCTGAGTATTTCACAATCTGCTCAGTTACTGGGATTTTCACGCACAACCATTTCTAGGGTTTACAAAGAATGGTGTGAAAAGGGAAAAACATCCAGTATGCGGCAGTCCTGTGGGCGAAAATGCCTTGTTGATGCTAGAGGTCAGAGGAGAATGGGCCGACTGATTCAAGCTGATAGAAGAGCAACTTTGACTGAAATAACCACTCGTTACAACCGAGGTATGCAGCAAAGCATTTGTGAAGCCACAACACGCACAACCTTGAGGCGGATGGGCTACAACAGCAGAAGACCCCACCGGGTACCACTCATCTCCACTACAAATAGGAAAAAGAGGCTACAATTTGCAAGAGCTCACCAAAATTGGACAGTTGAAGACCGGAAAAATGTTGCCTGGTCTGATGAGTCTCGATTTCTGTTGAGACATTCAGCAGAATTTGGCATCAACAGAATGAGAACATGGATCCATCATGCCTTGTTACCACTGTGCAGGCTGGTGGTGGTGGTGTAATGGTGTGGGGGATGTTTTCTTGGCACACTTTAGGCCCCTTAGTGCCAATTGGGCATCGTTTAAATGCAACGGCCTACCTGAGCATTGTTTCTGACCATGTCCATCCCTTTATGGCCACCATGTATCCATCCTCTGATGGCTACTTCCAGCAGGATAATGCACCATGTCACAAAGCTCGAATCATTTCAAATTGGTTTCATGAACATGACAATGAGTTCACTGTACTAAAATGGCCCCCACAGTCACCTGATCTCAACCCAATAGAGCATCTTTGGGATGTGGTGGAACGGGAGCTTCGTGCCCTGGATGTGCATCCCACAAATCTCCATCAACTGCAAGATGCTATCCTATCAATATGGGCCAACATTTCTAAAGAATGCTTTCAGCACCTTGTTGAATCAATGCCACGTAGAATTAAGGCAGTTCTGAAGGCGAAAGGGGGTCAAACACAGTATTAGTATGGTGTTCCTAATAATCCTTTAGGTGAGTGTATATATATATAAATATATACGTATTTATATATATGCATACTGATTATTGCCTGACAGATTTCATTTATTAGTGATGATCAATATTGATATTGTATGTATTACAGCCAATATTGTGCGTTTATATTTCCCGTTTACATTTAGATTAACTTTGCACCACCTACACAACACTCAAAGTTAATCTTTAAAAAAAACACTAATAGTTTATTAATACTGCTAAATGTACCCTAAACTGTAATCTAATCTAATCTGTAAAACATTTTCAAAATTAATATTCATTATAATGTTGAGAAGCCTAAATTCGCTTTTATAATCAGCCATTTTGTCCAAGAATGTTCATATCAGTGCTTTCCTATTAATTGTTACTTTCTCCTCTCATATGCATCAGTGGAATTAAATTAACAGTGGGGGAAAAATAATATAGGGTGAATTCGGGTTAGTTGGAAGACTTCCAAGTCTTCAATCCAAGTCACCTCAAATGCAAAAAGTGTCCCAATACTCTGAATTCACCCTAGCTAGAGAATGAACATTTGTACCAGTGCATGGCCTCTTACTCCGAATGTTTCACACTGGAAACACAGAAGCAGACAGCTCTGGACATGCAGTTTAAGAGACGGGATGGTGCAGTTTAACATGCCGAAAGAGGGGTCAGGGGTGCAGGGAACACAGCGGCTGGTGTAGTCGTACTGCAGGAACATGTGACCAACTTCATGTAACCAATAATAAGCACACACAAAGCATGCTGCCAGATCACTTCCCACACAGGCGTATTAATAACATCTGCTGTGCAGGGAGCATTTTTTACTGAGCTGCGAAAACAAAGGCATTCGTCAGTGTCGCAACACGTTCATCATACCTGTTCACAAACGAGAATGAGAAGAATGCAAGCCAACCCCTAACACTCTCTCTCCCTCTATCCACTTTTCCAAATGCCCTTCCCTCACTCTTTTCCAGTGAAAGGAAAGAAAAGGACGTGATGTTTACATGCGCTCTCGAGAGCCTCTTTTCCGTTCAATGACACATGAAACAAATGCTTATACAATGTTCAACATAATGGCGAAATAGCTATTCTGTACTGTAATATCAATAAATAATAATATACAAGCTAGTCTCACATAACCAGATCTATATAGTCTATAGTCTCAAATATACTTTTTAATCAAACTATAATAATTGTGTCATTTTAATTACCTCAACGGTCGATTATGCTGCTTGATGTTGGAACTTGGTATTTCTTATCATATTATTTTAATTCATTATCGTATATAAACATTGGTTTGTTGCACAAATTGTTTTATCGTGTATTTACCCATATCAGCTAATAAATCGAATGTCTAGCAAATTCAAGAGTTTATTTCTGCATTGAAAAATAAGATGGATAATATCTTACATATATTTCATAATGCCTTCTTTTGATGATTTTTCATCAATGTAATGAAACACTTAGTTTGACTAAATTTGTGATGGCGACAAAAACAAAAACAGGTAAAAACATTTCCTATTAATGTTTTGTTCTCATTAAATGTGAAATATAAGACTGACTGCACTTGATAACTTCTTTAACAAGGCCATTGTGTGCAGTGGGTATTAGGAGAAAACACAAATTTAGTCAAATTGTGTGTCGCCGCATGTAAATACTGTTTCAAAATAACGAGCAGTAACAATCCTCAACAGAGCAGCCAGTAAACTAATACAGTAAGACTCCACTCAGGATCATTACTTATTATTTCTAAACAAGGGGTTTCTGCATGCCTGCACACATATGCATGACAGCACACGCTATGTAACAGTTAAGAGGCAATTAGCATGTTGTAAGGACTGAGGGTGTGCATTCATTTACTCAGAGGCCAAGCACCGAGAGACTGTGTACTAGGGTAATCTTTAAAGGAACAGTTCATCCAACATGTAATTCTGTTATTTAATCACCCTAATGTTGTTGAAACATGCAAGCTGATTTTTTGTTGTTGTTATTGATAAAAAACAAAAGGAAAAATTAGTTTCTGCCTCAGAACAAAACTTGTTGCAATTTCACTTTTTATCGCAATAGTAGGCTACAATTGTGATTCTATAACTTACAATGTGACTAATTCTCACAATGTGACTATGTTGAAGACTTTATCTGACACTTCAATATCAGAGACTTTAATTTGCAATTGCGACTTCATAACACAATTTTATATCTTACAATTGTGAATTTGTCGAAATTTGTCTTTACATCTTACAATGTCTTTTTTTACACTGAGGCAAAAACGGGCTTCCATATTACACAGATATTGTCGGTAACACTTTACAATAAGGTCTCATTTGTTAACATTATTTAATGTGTTAACTAACATAAACTAATGGTGTGTTCACACCGAACGCGAATAGAGCGTCAAATACGTGTCTATCGCGTCTAGTTAGACGCTTGAACATTCGCTCGAGTTCAAATTTTTCAACTTGCGCAGAAGACATTCGCGGCAAACGCGTCGCCCAATTCGCTTCATTCGCAACGCCCGGCGCGAATGATGCGTCTATTCGCGTCTTTGCATTGACTTTCTATGTAATCTACTCGCGCAAATAATTATTTTCGCGTTCGGTGTGAACACACCATAACAATGAGCAATACATTTGTTACAGTGGGCTATTTATGAATCTTTGTTGATGTTTGTTAATACAAATCCAACTGTTCATTGTTTTTTAATGTTAGTTCACAGTGCATTAACTAATGTTCAAACATGCAACATTTGATTTTAATAATGTATTAGTAAATGTTGAAATGAACATTAACTAAGTATTTTTCATTCTTTATTCATGATAACTAAATTTGTTAACTAATGAAACCTTATTGTAAAGTGTTACCATATGTTCCATTCAAACACAGATTAATGACCACAAGCTCCAAAAGAGAAAAAAAGTCACCTTTAAAGAACCATAACAGCAGCGTGTGCATTATATCCCAAGTCTTCTGAAACCCTATGATAGCTTTGTGTGAGGAACAGAAAGAAAATTAAACCATTTTTCACTGAAAAGGGCTCCTTCTAAATGTGACGTGCCAGTTACAAAATGCATAACGAAGAATGGCATTTGAGATCTGAAGCAATCTCAGATTTTCAGTAATAAATCAGCATGATTTTACCTTGTTACTCACATGAAGCTATCGTATGACTCCAAATATAGTCGTGTAGACTATTTATAATGTTTATTTGTCCTCTCCAGAGCTTGACAAGCCCTGGTCACAATGAACTATGAATGCCATTATACTGAAAAGAGCATGAAGATTTTTCAAAAATTCCTCTTTTGTGTTCCACAGAAAAAAAATAGCAGCATTTGGGTTTTGAGCAATGTAAAGGTGAGTAAATAATGACTTCTAATCTTTTGCAGAAGACGTTTCTCTCATTAGAACCAAGGAAAAACCCACAGGGATGGAAAGCTTGAGCATGGTTGGAGAGTGTGTCGTCTGTGCGCATTCCAGAAAGAGGAAATTTAGGAGATTTAGTTGTAACGCTCCATTTTTCCTCATTAAAAGAATAAAAATTAGTGCCTTCAAAGGTAAGAACTCATAATGCAATTCCCTTGCTTTCTGAATTCGGGCCAGTTCATTCTCTCCAGCTCAGAACACAAGGAGCAAAGCACGGGGCGGATGTGGGTGGTCTTCAAGGTCTATTTTCCCTCTGTCCAAAGGCAAAACACCGACTTCAAATCAGATTTTGTTCTAGTACTCAGTGTTACAGTTTTTCCTCAGCATGGGCAATTGTTTTCCAAAGATCTTTTAAAGCCGAGTTCCCTTTGAATGCTGTGATCGCCTAAAGCTCGTGTGAGGGGCAAACTCTCTGGGAGATGCTTAAAAGGTTGCCGCTTTCAGTATTTTTTCTTTCTTCCCAGTGCATGCATTTTCCTTCAGGGCTTTGTCTTTGTAAGCAGGGCCAAAGATACGGTCAGTTTATGAGGGAGAGACGAGACCGTAAGAAACCAATCAAAATATCCTATCAGTGCCCTGGAGGGAAACCTCCTTCTCTTTCCACTGGTTTCGCTGACGAGACATCACACTGACACCGGCTCATCTCATTAGCTCAGAGAGATGCTTTTGCTTTTCAGAGAGAAAATCTCTCATCTCATCTGCATGGACAAAACCTGACAAACATGATTATAATGCTATTAAACCCATTCATTAAAACAGATCAAATGAGGCAGATCAAAGGAATGATATAAAACAGCATATTTTACTGCACTTGCCTTGCCTGATATTTTTTAAATAATTTAATATTTATGAGATTCATGAGATAAAACGTCATTCCTGGATTGGAAAACAGCTGGAGAAACCACAACAGCCATATTTGACAAAGTCTTGATTTTGATCCCGGGGTGTACAAGAACAGGTTTTCACGCTTGAATGTTCGAAAAACATTATTTTTCAAGTTTTACATTGTTAGAGCACGTCTCTTCCCAGTATGAGGAGCGTGTCCTATGATGGCATAACTCGCTGATTAACTATATGGAACGATGCATCGTTGAAGAAATCCACTAGCTAGTCACTGCAAATTTGTCATTCAACCGCGTTGGATGTCTTACAGGTTGTAGTAGAGTAATAACTTCTTTTTAATGAAAGTAAAATTCTTTTTTGCTATAAGTAAAGGACATGGCATCTGAGGGCCAATTCACATTTTTCTCAGTTATTTTGCTTTATTTCAAGATTCATTCATTGGCTCCTACGTACTAGAGCACTCTTCAAAAACAAAAACAAACTAAAAGACGTAAATTACATTATAAAAATATCAAAAATCAGGAATAATGCAGTGCAAAATCTCCACACATCTAACGAACAAAAACAAACTTTACTTTTGAGTTTGCACTTTCGGGCAGGTGTACATCCACTAAGATGTTGAGTTAAATATGAGAGAAAATAACAAACATCCCAAAATGCGTAGCGATAGGAGAGCTAACTTATCCATGTGGCAGATCAGCAACATTAACATGGGCTAATTAATATTCATGAACTCAGCCTTCACCACAGCCCGTCCATCTTTGGCCCTTTCACTGTCACAGACACAGTCAGGCTCCATTAAAAATGATCAAAAAACTAATTCAGAATGAAATAAATTTGCAGAGGTGTTTTTCAACTGTAATATTTATAGGCATGTTTTTTTGTTTTGTTTTTAAACCTCAATTTTAATTGGGTACAAGTTAAAACTTTTTCAACTTATCAACTAATGAACCTTGTATGCCATTGAAAATTCAGTGTAAATTGGATGCACAAATTTTCACTTTTGTCAAACATGGCAAAGAAAGTGTGAAAAGACTAAAATCTATACACTCTAAAAAATGCTGTGTTAAAAACAACCCAAGTTGGGTTAAAAAATGGACAAACTCAGTGATTCGGTTGTTTTAACCCAGCGGTTTGGTTAAATGTTTGCCCAACTTGCTGGACAGTTTTTTTTTAACCCAACTATTGTTTAAAAATTACTAGCTTAAAATGAACCAAAAATAGGTTAGAAATTAAAAATCAGACATAACTAGATGCAACAATAATAATCAAAAGGTGAAAATTTATTAATAAGCATTTAAATAAATGTTTATTGTTTAATTATTAATCATCAAACTTATTAATAAATGTTCATTTATTAAACCTATTAATAAATGTTCATTTTCAACATACTTCGGGTTAATTTTAGCAAACAATACAGTAATTTTGAAACAATAGTTAAATAAAACTACCCAGTAGGTTGGACAAACGTTTAACCCAACCGCTGAGTTAAAACAACCCATTCGCTGGGTTTGTCCATTTTCAACCCAACTTGGGTTGTTTTTAACCCAGCATTTTTTAGAGTGTAAAAGTTTGCTTAAAATATAGCTGATCTCCCAGTTAAGTCTTTTGCTGGTTTTAAAAGAGAACTTGTCAGCTGATCAAACTGAGAGACCAGCTTGGATAACTAGTAACACTCAAAACCGACTAGTCGATTAGTATTTGTTTGTATTTTTGGGTAGCACTTTACAACTTTCCATTTGTTATCATAAGCTAACTAACATTTAAAAGACTAATAAATACAGTGACACAAGTATTGATCATTGTTAGTTTTAAAAGGGTAGTTAATGCATTAACTAATTTACATTTACAATACGTTTTTTTCTTATAAATTTGTATGTTTTGATGCTTTCACTGGCATGCAAACAGTGTGCTCTGCTTTAACTGTTAGATAGTTTGCATGGTAAAACTCTCTCAGAAAAGTTCATCCCCTTTAAAGCATATTTGGCTGTTGCCTCTCTTGTTTTTTAAGCGCCCTGGCACGAGTGTTGCATAAAAATGTCAAGTTGAACAGAAGACACCTACATTCTAATCAATTTCATCTAGCTGTTTTCCGACCGCAAGAACACGCATTACGTAAACGGCCCCCAGAAACGTGTCCAATTGCCAGCCTAATTATACAGTGCTTCCTGAAGACTGCAAACCACAGACTTGAATATATTTTTGTTCATCCCTAGTGTAAACCTGTTGTACTGTATGTGGACATTCAGTGTCCTTCACAACTGAAAATCTTGATGGATGTGGAGAATGGGAACGCTCATCACAGAGCAGTTATTTCAACTTCAACTGCCTCCCATAAATAATTCACGAGCAGAGATCGTTTCAACCTTTATGAGGGAGAGAGCTGTTGAGATTCTGCAGGTCAGTCGGAGCTCAAGATGCAAGCGTCACATTTATGAAATAAGCCTCTCAATGTGCAATGCACCCTTGGCCATGAATCACCTCAAACGCATTAAATAAGACATACTTTTGAACCTGCTTCTGTAGAAGGTGGCGGCAAAACAGCTATTTCTTTCTTTGATGGGTTTTGCCTCATTTAGTCCTTAGAATCGAGCACTTATCAGCACTGATGTCACTTCGAAAGCCATTTCATATAGATGAATTGCGCTGATTAACCTAATTTACCACACGAATGAAAGATCCACTCAAATGTAATCTTAGAGCTTTCTCCTCCCCAAGTACAGGAACAAGGAGGCCCTCCAAAATAACCTTGAACAGGTATGAAGTTTGCAATCGTGTAAATCTAATTTCTCGGCTTGAGCCCTGAAAGGCTGTCTAAGTCTACCAAATGGATCTTGAAGTGAGTAGGACAATCTGAGCCCTTTAAATGAGCTTTCCATCCTCCCAATGTCACATTGAGCTAGCAGGAAACGCTCTGGTGGCTGTGGATGCTCCCCTGGGAGGGCCCATGAGCACTTCCATTTTCCCAGATGAATCCTGCTTTCCTCAATGAGTTCGCTATCTGCACTCTGAGAGGCCATTAACTCGCTGGCCGGTGACGATGGGAGGAGGAGTTGCATTACCCATCCTTTAATGCAGACCTCACTGAGCATGCTCGATGTGGCAGAACCTCATATGCTTTTCCTTGCTTGAGCAGTCTGGAGATGTCCACACACACCAAACCTCCACCATTACACGGCCCACAGATTTAGCATCAGAAAACTGCAGCATGCATCTTAGCAAAAAAAAAGTGTGACTGTGAGATGATACAAATTGTTGAGGCCTGAAAATATGCTTGTTTTCAGCACAGAGTTGACAATATATATATATATATATATATATATATATATACACACAAAAATGAATTGCAACTTTGTTTATATCTCGCAATTTGGATTTTATAACTGGCAATTGCGAGTTTAGACATAAATGTAGAATTGTGAGATATAAATTCGGAATTATGATGGAAAAAAAGTCAGAATTGTGAGTTTAAATCTTGCAATTGTGACATTTTTTTTATCATAATTGTGTGGTATAAACTTACAATTGTTATAAACTCGGAATTGCATAGCCTGGTTAAAACCAGACCATTCTCAGTTGTAACTGAGTTATAGTCAGAAAGTGGCAAAGCGTCATAGACAAATCATTTCCAGAGGAGCGTCACCAACGGACGTCGCGGATAGACCTAAACCCAATCAGAGCGATGAAGGAGATGACGTATGCAGAGCGGTGGAGAAACATCTCCGAGTGTTGTTCTTTGCTCGGTTTTTAACAAAAAGGAAACGTTCAAATCGCTTAAAACAGACGCGATAGCTGATTCGAACGAGTGATGTTCGACGGCGGCATCCATCTTTGTAATGTAGGCTACAAAATCTGCTTCAAAATCCCAGCGCTGTCGTCATCGTGTAAAGCCCGCCCCAACGTTTCTGATTGGTGCCGCGATTTCGACGGATTGGAAATGGGCTTGAATGAGCTCTTTGCCAGACTAACTTTCAGAGCAAATCTAAATTTCCCGGAAGTTGTCTGGGTTTTCCCAGGCTAGGAATTGCAGGAAATAAAGTCAGAATTGTGAGATGCAAATTCGCAATTGCGAGGACAATCTCAGAATTGTGAGTTTATATCTCGCAATGCTGACTTTTTTCTCAGACAACGTGAGATATAAACTCGCAATTGCAAGTTATAAAGTCCGAATTGTGAGATATAAACTCGCAATTCTGAGAAAAACTGTCAGAATTGTGAGATATAAACTGATGTGCGGAAACACTGTAACAGTCTCATATTTGAAAAAGAGTTATTGGCCTACATTCTCGTCATTATCATTGGAATAAAGGTTTAATGAAAATATGGATGTTGGTCAGAAAATAGTATCCATTCAACTGATGTCAAAGAATGAATTAGGTTAATAAGTTCATAATGAGTTTATATAAGTGGACAGAAATCACAGGAAATCTTAAAGGGATTGTTCACCCAAAAATGAAAACGCTGTCATCAATTACCTATAAGAATTCTGCTGATCTTCAGAACACAAATAAATATATTTTTCAATGATCGCTTTTCATGATGAACGGATTAAATTTAGGCCTGTATTCACATATAAACAAGCATTGGTTAAAGCACATACATAGAGCACAACCAATATGGTAAATGCAAGTTCAAAGGTGCTTCATGATGTGCGAGAAACATTGAAGTGATTCCTCAAGTCAGGATGTTTGAGCTTCTGCAAGAACCAGTGAGATTTGTTCATGCACGTCAAGAAAGTACGGTTGAGCTTTCATATACCATATTTGATCTCTTCAAAAGACTTGGATCGAGCAGATGGCTGCAATCCCTTTCTTATAAGAACCATGAATGAATAAGTTGGATGCTGTTCTTTAAAAGAAGCAGATGAACTTAGAAACAATTTTCATGCACATGGAATCGTTCATAGAAACATTATAATATATGTTCATGATTAGGATGAGCTGCATACTCTATTGTCCCTTTAAAAAGCAAATCAGATAATGCCACAAACACAAAATGCTAAATGCAGTTTTCAAGGGACTGTTCCGAGAATCATGGAGAATGCAAACGTGGCACAATTCAGCCTTTAGTGTTCGATAAATAATCCCCCTAAATAATCAATCTGCCAAGCACTTTCGACGTCCTTAAAAAGTTCTTACATTGGTTTTTGACAGTTTCACAGACACATGTAGTTTTTCTTCCAGCACATCACGAATGCTGATAGTGCGGATGGCATAACAGACGTGAGTGTAGAAAAGATGAATGAAAACATTGGATTATGCTAGGATGACATAAATATTCTATTAATATTCTTTTCTTCTTGGCACAGAAATGGAAGAGTCAATGTCTAAGGTTAGATCTGAAGTAAAAAAAAAGAAAAAAAGCTTGATTCTGCAAAAAAAAAAAAAATCCCCGTAAGTGCCTTAGATTTGACAAATTAAAATCGACACAGTGAGAGAGGATTGGAAGAATGTCAGTTTGCCATTTGCTAAGTGGATTGGAGTAAATACATTTAAAAGAGTACTTTTTTGCTTATAAAAGTTTTTTAGTTTTTTTTTTTGTATTTTTGTATTTTCATGTGTGCTCTACAATGAGTTTGAAAGTATTTAGACATGAAATACATAAAAAGAAGAAGCCATTGAAGAATTTGTTTTCTGTTCATTTTATAAAGTGGATCTTGTGATATTTTGTTTTCTTGCTTTTTTTCTTCTTCTTCAAAATTAAAAATTTCCCAATTGGGTATTAAAGAATGAATGGGACTGTATAAGTGCAGTCCCTTCACTAGCATGCATTTTATTTATATTTAAAGAATGGAAAACTGTAACAAAGATGTTTTACTGTAATTTTTTTCTGTTATGTAATTTTTATTGTTGGACTTTGTTTAGGAGAACTGGCGGGAAACCTTTACACTGTACACTGTTACACTGTTAAAGCAGGATTGATCCGGCCCTGCTTCTCCACCAGTGTGGATTCACCAAACCATGTACAGTAACACAGCTGTGATCACGGCCTTGCAAACCGTACTGCTTTCCAGCCACTGCCAAGTTTAAAAAAACAGCCGCACACCTACAAAGTTCTGTGTTCTCTCAAGCTACTGCCTCACAGACCCAATACATTATGTTTCTATGAGAGAAATCCAGAGAGAATCATTTTAGTACTTTGAAAAATAATGTGCCGCACACCCTGGAGCTATTAATTTAAGCAAGTCCTTCCCTTAACATTATTACCAGCTTGTTTTCACTCTGCTATGAGACTTGCTATATGCGCACAATGTGATTTGGCCAAGTAGGACATGTTCCTGTATCAAAATCATTACCTGTTCCTGCGACAACAATCATATTGAATAATTATAGCCCAACCGCTATTCCCAACCCTAATCTGCAGCCCTAAGTGTACTCATAAGTCCTCTTCTAGGCAAGGCAAGGCAAGGCCAATATGTGGGATATTTTCTAACTCAGCCCAATAATGTTTTGCAAGTCAGATCTTTGATGGCACGAAAAATCATCTGGACGTGAACACATGTGTAACCAACACCAAAAGAAGAAAAAAATATAGCAGTGCAGACTAACCCTGAATTAAACCCTAATCTACCCTATACCAAGTACAGTACATTTTTGCCCAGTTGTTAACTGAAAGTAACTTGCACTAACATATACAGTATATCAGTGCTATTGGTTTGTCTCAAGATGCACACCAGTCATTTTTTTTTTCCTAAGGCACTTTTACAAATCCTCCTTAAATGTCCTAATTTAACTAAGGCCTAATCCTGGCTTAATCTAAACCCTGTCTGTGAAACCGGGCGGTTAAACTTTATTTTAAGGTGTCATTGTTACAGTGTAATTATATATTGAAGTACTGAGTGATATTAAGCAACTACATGTACTTTCTATATAGGGTTAGGGTAGGATTAGGATTTGGTTGAGGGTTAGATGCATGTAATTATGCATAATTTACTGTTATTACTATGGTAAGTACAGTACATGTAACATAATGTAGCAAGGACACTGTAAAATAAAGTGTTACCAAATAAGGTGTAACCAAAAAAATCTATATAAATTATGCAACCCAGGCTCATTAGAAAAACGTACCTGTGGCAACATTTCTGCAAAATGATATTACATTGCGACGTGCGCGGTTTGCGACAGTTTCAAAGTGAAATGTCCATTGAGTGGCAATTGTGAATCTGCAATGATGTATTGGTAGGTTTTTTGCATTTTGCAAAAATGTTGCCATGGGTACGTTTTTTCCAATGAGCCTGTTGTGCGATTATGTCTCATTTATCCTATTTAAATAAAATATCTGGCAAATGTAACTCCACACACATCCAGTGAGATCTTCTTATGAAGAGCACACTGTATCAGCCTCCTCAAAAGCCTAATGTATCAAATTTAATACTCACATTTTAACAAGATTTTTCTGAAAATGGTGTCGAGTAAGTGTTCACCTAGACATATAACTAGCAATATAAAATGTATTTAATACATTTACTCGTTACACTTTATTTTACAGTACATGTACTTACAGTGTACTTACTGTAGAATACTGGTAATATAAGGTAACTACTGTACATAGGTTAAGGTTAGGTTTAGGGATAAGTAAGTTTAGGGTTAGTACCAAGTTATAACCCAGTTATTGTAATTGCTATAATAAGTAAGTTCAGGACCAACAAGGATGTTTATAAAGAAATGTGTCATAGTTGGTTAAATCACATTAAGCATGTCAGATCCAATTTGATTGTGCATTATGTTGTAGTTCTTCAGTAATGTTGCAATTATATTCAAGAAGTCTTAGGAAAAACATGACGGTAACACTTTACTTGAAGGGGTGTACATAAGACTGACATGACACCTTCATAACCATGACATGACATATGTCATGAATATGAAGTAGGGTTTATGCATGTTTATGCCAACTGTCATTAAGTGTCTTTCGCTCAATAATGACATTTTGAATGCAAATATGACATTGTTTAAGATGTCTTTGTTATGACATCTTGACATAAACCATAACATCATAACCTGTCAGTGTCTTTGTCATGACAACTTTACATTAAATTAAGTTAAACTGTCATGTGGTTGGTTTTGACATTGGCTGTCATAAGGCCATTATAACTGTGTCATGAATATTTTTTGTGACCTCAACTACAGTGGTACAAATTGAATTTGTCATTAAACAGTTATAATGGCTTCATGACAGCCAATGTCAAAACCAACCACCTGACAGTTTAATGTAATGTTAACCAATAAAGCTAAGTGGTTTCTTAAGTTTGATAATTAATCTGCTATGTCATGTTTATGACAGGTTGTGTTGTCTTAGTAATGTCGAGTTGTAATGACAAAGACACTGACAGGTTATGATGTATTGGTTTATGTCAAGGTGTCATAACAAAGACATCTCAAACAATGTCATATTTGCATTAAAAATGTCATAATTGAGCGAATGACACGTAATGACAGTTGTCACAAACATGCATAAAACTTCCTTCATATTCATAACATGTGTCATGTCATGATTATGAAGGTGTCATGTTAGTCTTATGCACACCCCTTCAAGTAAAGTGTTACCCTCCCGGTAAAGATATGTCAGCTGTTTCTTCAAATGTGCTAGCACGAAAAATGAGGCCAATTTTCTGAACAGAAACACAAGCGCTGATATTATCCCCCAATGCTAAAACTGTTTATTTTAGAGGCCTCCGTGTTTCAGCGGAGGAGCTGCGGTGCAAAAACAAACAGCATTTAAGCATCTTTTTTGGTGAATACTTAATGTACTCCACTCACAGCATCGGAAACATGAAGTGATGTCTATTTTTATGATTAGATTTGCATTCTAAGGGCAGAGAGGGTTGTTGGAGGCGTCGATTCCACATGGACCTGCTGCCTGGCTTGACTTCTACTGCAGTGACCTTTTTGTGTCAAGCACGATTCAGAGTGTAAAGTAGAGCTATCGGCTATATGCAGAAGCAAAGTAAAGAGAAAGAAGGATGAAAAAAGAAGGCATTAAGCAAAGTTTAAGATTGTGATGTGGGTGTATCGGTTTGCCTACAAGATGTTGTTGTATAAAAACATTTGTGCTGCGCTACAAAACCATTGAAAAAAATGAGCAGTCTCGCTATCTGCTGTCTACATAGGCAGCCCTCATTAGAGACTGGTTGGAAATGCTTTCCACGACACACTCACTTGACATTCATAAGAAAATCAACTCTTACAGCTGATTCTAATAGTTTGCTGTTAGCATATGTTGCTAAGTTAGAAATGCCATGCAAGCACAATACACAGATAGAGTACACTGGATTAAATGTGTGCAGTTTAAATGAGACAGATCTCTTTTATCAATATTTTTAGTCTTCAATGTAAATATGTTTGTAATCACTGTTTATCTGTCTACCTTTTTTTTTCAATTTGGCATTCTGGTATTTTCTTAAAGTCCCCCTGTAGTCAATAATTGTATCACTTAAAACTCATCTTTGATCACCAAAATGACATATTTAAAAGTTTTTTCCTTGAAAAAAAATCTTCATGCCTTAAATAAAATAGCTTGAATGTAACTCTACACCCCTGCCTCATTTAGTACAAGCGGATCCATGAATATGCAAATGAGCCCCGCCTCCACTCACTCACACCAGCTCAGAGATCCACTCTTTGACGTGATTGGTAACAAGATAGTTTGTGACGTCAGAAACAGATCATATAAGTTTGAATGACCGTTCTATTGATGTTACTGTAAGAACCTTTGTTCATAACCTTTCCCGAACGTTAGCCAAATTTCGGAGAATGTTCCCTGTTAGCTGGGTAGCTGGTGTTAGCTATTCTCCCAACCTGGGGTGTATTTCCTGAAAACAACAATGTAACTCACTACTTAAACACAATATTTTGATGCATATTTGGAGAAATTTACTAGGCCTAACTAGGCACAACTGTTAGGCAAATTAGTTCAACAACATAGGACTGTCTAGTGACGTCATGTGTAAGTGGTGGAGTAATAACTTCTGATAATTAATCTATGAGAGCTCACAAACAATGTCAGATTATATAGTTAATTTACACAAACAACATAAAGCCATTCACGTTAACATGCAGTATGTAAATAGCGTGCACTTTACACGTATGTGGTTCATTGAGTCAGCAGCTTTCTTCACAATGTAATTTCTTGGAAATGCTACTGTAACAAACCTGGCATCTGAGGACTACTTCACAGTTTCTGATCCCCTCGTTTTGCTTTATTTGATGTTTGATTTCATTGTGGGTTCCCTCTTACACATGCATACTCCTCAAAAATGGTGCCTATTGTAGACACACTAAAATATATCAATTGAAATGTGTATTTATTTAAATGGAATTAAAAGATATGGAATATTAGCTTGGTTATTGTGCCCAACAGAAGGGACTATTTAAGTTCATATGTCATACTATCAAAAAAATCTATGCTTTTAACCACATGTCGACAGCTGTAGTTCAAACCACACTAGTTTGCGAAGCTGTTTGCAATTTTTATGTTGGAACTATGGGTTCGAGAAACACTGAATATTGCCCTAGTTGGCTAACAATGCTTTTGGGAAACGCACCTCTGGCTAAGCTTTGGGCATTAGTTGGTCTGGTTGGAAAATCACCTTACCTGGCTAAGCAAAAGCTTGGCCAGACTGTGAAACAACAAAACAACATCCGAAGAACAGTTTGGCCAGGCTGGGAGACCATCTTAAAACAAACTAAGACCAGTTAACCAACTTAGCAACTTAGGTTGGGTTTTTGACAGGAAATCGAGATATCTTATAAAGAAGCATGATTTATACTGTTTGAAAAAATCAATAACAATGCTTCAAAATGTTGTCTAGGTAGGCAGCTCACTAAAGTTTGGAATGGAGCCATGGTGAAAACCTTATATTCAGCAAACTGTGCCACTTTCCATTCACTTCCCTTAGGTTTCTCAGTGTATTATAGAAAAGAGCTTGTTTAAACCTCAACCCCCATTCAATGTAAATGTGACCTGTGTCAGTCAAGGAGGCTTAGGGGAATTGATGGATCACCTGGAGACCTGCCATTGGAGACAAATCCAGAGTGTACTGAGGTGTAGGACAACTGGTTGCTAGTCACAGATCGGCAGCTACATTTTTCTTTCTTTCATTTCTAGAGAGCATCCGTAGTGGGAAATTTATACTGACGGTGCACTCACTTTCACGCACATTCATAATAATAAAAACGCATCAAACAACATGAATCTGTTGAAATTAAAATCTGAGATGCATGAGTTGTACTTTCAGCTGCTCTCAGAAAACAGCTCCAGAAAGACTCGGTAACAGTCGTGCAATATTTCACACTTATAAATATGATTATGCAAACACGCTCACAATTCAAGTGGAACTGATGCAACTAAAGTGAAACGTAGTGGCTTCAAAAGGCTGTTTATCAGCTCCTCACTTAACGGTTTGGCACTTATAAATGTATTAAATAATTGCTTTTTGATAACATTCCATGCCAAGCCAACATCTGTCAACTCAACTATGAATGTATCCAGGATGGACATGATGGACAGATGCTCTACAGTGCTGAATAACAGTGTTCTTATATTAAAACCACTTCAAAATCTGGAAAATAAAACAAACAAAAGATTAAAGTGGAGGATAAAAGAGGCATTCGCAGATCTTAAAAGTACTGTATTTTAGAATCTGCCATTAATGGAACGATTAGTTTTAAGATGATTTATTAAAAATTAAACAAAAAGTTAGATGCAAAATGTTCATTTTTATGGTTTTAAGTTGTTCAGTATTACATGCTTCATCTCATTTTTTTCATCGGCTTCATTTCTGTGCTTGCTGGGATGAGAGAGAATGAGACTGAAGAACAAAACGTGTAGGCGTATTTGGACTCAAAAAAATCTTTCATCCAACTCAAGTTCTCTACTTGTTGGTTCGACTAAATCAAGGGATAACCTTAAAAAACCAACACTGAGAGACATGACTTGTTTTCCAAAGAATGTACACTGTGTAGTGATTACATACTGCAAAAATCAAGTTAATATTTGGTTATTTTCAGCATTTTTTACTTGATCTAAGAATCTTTTTTTTTTTTTTTTTGCAATGAAGCATCAGTTTTTATTTAAAACATAAATGTCATTCAAGCTAAAATAACTAAAGCACATTTATCCCTGAAGGGCCAAGAGCCTCTAGATATCCAATCACAAACAGCTGTAATGAGGTTGGAAAACGTTCAATGAACCAATTCCCACTTGGACTCAAAACAGAGATGCTCAGAGAGATTGGCATCATTCTGTTAGGTGAATACACTTTGTGGAAAAGCTGATAAGACATCTCAAGCGATTATGTTGTATTCTCGGTAGGTAAACGTCCCCATGCCTGAGACGTTTATTTGTCTTTGTAGGCGCTTTGCTGAAAACTTCAAGATTTTAAGACAATAAGAGATGCAGATGCTTCACTGAGAAACTGTTCACAGATTCACAAATATCATTCAATAGATTCTGAACTACACTACAATGTAGTCCATCTACCATATGTAGATCATTCTCATTAATTAAATGCACATAGTACCCTCTTATTGTTTCATGAACTAAATCAAACGGGACAGAAAACGTCTCAGGTTACGTATGTAACCCTGGTTCCCTGAGAGGGAACGAGACGCTGCGTTTGAGACGCGGTGGGAACGCTCTGCGTGATTGCGTCATGAAGCACGTGTAAAATCAGTCCAATGGAAGCCCGATACGTCATGGGTGACGTCATAGACCAGGAAACTATAAAGCACCCTTGAAAACAGACCGCGACAGCTTCTGAAAAAGTCTGAAGCAAGTCGATCAGGGCATGCAGGAAGTATGGCAGGCAAACGCAGCGTCTCGTTCCCTCTCAGGGAACCAGGGTTACATACGTAACCTGAGACGTTCCCTTTCAAGGGAACTTCGAGCTGCGTTTGAGACGCGGTGGGAACCCCATACCCACTACGCCATAGTGACAAATGCCCGTTCTGTGTGAAGTCCTTGCGCACACTAAGAAGCAAGCAACCTCGCCCCAGGAGTGGAGAGGTCAAGGTCATAAAACCTGACAAATGTATGTGGAGAGGACCAACCTGCCGCATTACAAATGTCAAGAAGGGAAACACCCGAAATTAAGGCCGTAGAGGCCGCCATACTCCTTGTAGAATGGGCCCGTACAGCCATAGGTGAAGGCTGACCGGCCGCTTCATAAGCCAATGATATAGCCTCGACTATCCATTTGCTCATAACCTGTTTAGATGCAGGGCACCCTCTTCTGAGTGACCCAAAACATACAAATAACTGCTCTGACTTACGCCACAGGGCAGCTCTGTGAACGTAGGCATCCAATGCCCGAACTGGACATAACAGGTTCAGTTGTTCCTGATCTGGGGTATTAAAAGGTGGAGGATAAAAGGCCTGCAACACTATTGGGCCCCCAACATTAACTGGGACCTTAGGAATATAACCCGGTCTAGGGTATAGAAATGCTTTCACCATACCAGGTGCAAATTCCAGACATGATGGAGCAACCGACAGGGCATGCAAATCTCCAATTCTCTTGATAGATGAAATAGCAAGGAGAAATAAAGCTTTCAAAGTGAGGAATTTTTCTGAAACCTCTTCAATAGGCTCGAAGGGAGCCAGAGCCAGACCCTCAAGTACAATGGCTAAATCCCAAGCCGGTGCTCTAGAGTGCAGTGCAGGTCTCAACCTCAATGTACCACGGAGAAAACGAGTAATCAGAGGATCTCTCCCAAAAGAAGTACCCCCCAGAGGGGTATGATAGGCCGAAATAGCCGCCACATAAACTTTTAAGGTGGAAGGAGATAATCCAGCAGAGAAACGGTCTTGCAGAAAATCGAGAACTGAACCAACAGGGCAGTTAACAGGATCTAACTGACGCTTACCACACCAGGTGGAGAAAAATTTCCATTTCAGTGCATACAGTCTTCTCGTGGAAGGAGCTCTGGAATGGAGAATGTCTCAACGACCTAGGTCGAGAGACTGGATTCTATGAGCCTGGCCCCCTCAGAGGCCAGGCCCACAGTTTCCACAACTCCGGTCGAGGGTGAAATATCGTGCCCCCTGCCTGGGACAGCAGGTCCCTCCTGAACGGAATCTCCATGGGAGAGCCGTCCAGAAGAGACAAAGTCCGAGAACCAAACTCGAGTCGGCCAGTATGGGGCTACTAGTAGCAGATGAGCCCCTTCCCGGCGAACCCTCTCCAGAACCTCCGGGAGCATAGATATCGGGGGAAATGCGTACAGGTGCAGCCTCGGCCACACCTGCACCATCGCATCCAGTCCGAGAAGAGCTGGCTGCGTGAGGGGGAACCATATAGAGCAATGCGTTGTACAAACGATGTGAAAGGTCGACTTGACTTTAGTTAGACCAAAGTTCTCCCTAAGAAGCTCCACCACCTCGGGGTGAAGTCTCCAATCCCCTGGGCCTCAGCCCCTGCCTCAACAGGATATCTGCTCCGATATACGAGACCATCAGTGTGTTGTCCGCCATTCGCTGAGCAACCACTCATGATCGCCCCCACTTGTGAGGGAAGCATCCGTCGATAGCAATATGCGTCGACAAGAAGCCCCCAACACTGGGCCTGGGCGAGGAACCAAGGTTCTTCCACATGACCGAAGCACGAAGGCATAGCCGCGTGACCTTGATCATGCGAAAACGTATTTCCCCTCGGAGAAAACCCCTTGGTCCTGAGCCACCACTGCAGGGGTCTCATGAACAGAAGGCCAAAAGTAATACGTTGGACGCAACTGCCATGAGACCCACCAGTCTGAAACTGTTTCACAGTGAGTGACTGGCCTAGATATACCTCATTACGGCTGTAAGAATTGCTACACCTAGAAAAGTGGTCCTCAGAGCACACTCTTCTTGGCGTTGAGAGGCAACCCCAACATCCTTAATGAGACAGAACGACATCTCGATGCCGAACTGCCATAAACTCAGATTGAGCTAGGAGCAACCAATCATTGATGTAGTATAATACGCGAATGCCCTGGAGTCTCAGAAGAGCCAGAGCTGCATCCACGCATACTGTAAAGGTGTGGGGTAATAAACCTAGGCCGAATGGAAGAACCCGATAATGGAATGCTTTGCCCCCGAAAGCAAACCTCGGGAACCTCCCTCATCCTCTTTCGGAAACAATGAAGTAATGGCTGTCTGCTGGGAGGAGGAACCCCTTCTACAGCTCCTTTTGCAGAAGTGACAGTACTTCCTGCTCCATAACCAAAGCCTGCTCGGGGTCCACCAATGAGAGGAGGACCCCTAGAAATCTGGGCGAACGAGAACCGAACTGAATTCTGAAACCCTTTTCTATAGTGTGCAGGACCCACTTAGAAATATGTGGCAGTAGTTTCCACGCTGCCAGAAATTTACTAGGGGAACCAGTCTCTCAAGACTGGCCTCTGGATTTGTTTGAACAGTCACTACGGCGCCCTGAAGCGGCGAACCGGCAGGGAACAACCGAACTGACCATTCTACGACCCTCCTCGGAGGATCGTATGGGGATGCTGACACCTCGGTGCCCTGAACGGCGAACCGGCAGGGAACAACCGAACTGGCAGCGCTGCAACCCTCCTCAAAGAGTTGCACCCCAGAGGAAAAACGATTTCTCAAAACCGTCCCTTGGTTGAACAGTCACTACGGTGCCCTGAAGCGGCGAACCGGCAGGGAACAACCGAACTGACCGCTCTACGATCCTCCTCGGAGGATCGTATGGGGACGCTGACACCTCGGTGCCCTGAACGGCGAACCGGCAGGGAACAACCGAACTGGCAGCGCTGCGACCCTCCTCAGAGAGTCGCACCCCAGAGGTCGCCGAGGAGAAACGATTTCTCAAAACCGTCCCTGCCCCGGAGGAGCCCTCAGAAGCCTGATAGCCTCGTTTTCTTGCGACAGGACTTCTTGTCTAAGCTTTATTAGAGATGACAGTCCTCTAACTAGCTTAGTTCCTACGACCCTCCTCGGAGGATCGTTGAAAAAAAAAGCAGGCACTTCGGCGCCCTGAAACGGCGAACCGGCAGGGAAACCGAACTGACTGCTCTTCTTTTTTCTTATTTGAAGGCTCGTTTGGGGACACTGACACCTTGGTGCCCTGAAACGGCGAACCGGCAGGGAAACCGAACTGGCAGTACTGCGACCCTCCTCAGAGAGTCGCACCCCAAAGGGCGCTGAGGAGAAACGATTTCTCAAAACCGTCCCTACCCCAGAGGGGACCACTTTGTGCTGAGAGGAGCATAATATTTTTTGGCCGTCTCAGGAACATTAGATTGGTGAGGAAGAAACCTCTGGAACGCCGCTGAATGGTTTATTTCTTAGTTTTCTTGAAAGCGGAGCGTCCAGAAGAACAGACATAATTATATCTTTATTTTCCTTTATCTTTATATCAGAAAAGACTTATATACATATATATCACTCTGCGGCCACCAGCAGGAAACAACCGAACTGGCAGCGCTGCGACCCTCCTCAGAGAGTCGCCCCTCACATTCATCCATGTCCTTATATACTCTACCCACCAGCGCTGCCTAATAAAAATGTATTCATTATTAAGATGGCTGGTGGGTAACGTCGGGGTTAATAACGATAACGCCGACTCGGGAGAGAGAAAGCTCGCAAGCGTCTCTTTGACCCGAGGCAATGTCATACTATGATACTTAATACCCAAACATTACTATAGTCAGACATCTGGGGATTAAACACATAAAATACAAACCGGTTTATTCCACGATCTCGACACCTCAGTGTGGAGATAGGGAAAAACCACAGTCCCCGACGAGGAGGCTGAGATACAGAGTTTTCCTGTTTTAAGATACAGTTCATCTAACAAACTCTTCTTTATTTTCGATCTCATAATGTTCAACTGGCCAGTAAATATTAAACTGGCAACAGCACTAGATAAAACCTCCTTTTTTTTCTTTAAAAAAGCTCCTCTTTATTCAACAGAGTTATGAGCTGGAAAATTTATTCATTGAAAACTCAAACATCTGCCTTTTTATAAAGATTTGTATTTGTTTTGTTCTCTTTCTTTTTAAACAAAACACTAACGATACCAATTCCTCGGAACTGGAAATCGCAGCACACTAGATCTGGCATGTGAAAGCTGAGAAAGGGCGGAGCCCGTCCCAACCCCCGCTGTCAGATCCGTTTTCGAACCCCGAAACACGAGCCGTCTCCGTGCCTCGGCAACAGAGAGACCCGCTCGGGGAACGCGAACCGAAACGTCCTCCTCGAAGAACGCCCGGCGGGAGCGGAGCGTCCTCACGGACAGCTTCTCGCAATGCACAGTCAGATCCCTCGAGAAATGACTGTTGCATGCTCCACTCCCAAACAGCAACAAAAAGCTGATGTGTGTCCCCACCCGTGATGTAACGAGGGCAGGGAACAACACAACGTCTATAATATTGCTTTGCTCGCCATAATGATAGATAGTGATATATATATTGGGCTTGACAAACAACAATAAATAGACAAGGACAGAATCACAGAGAGCGCTTGCTGAAGACAACAGAAGCTGTCGCGGTCTGTTTTCAAGGGTGCTTTATAGTTTCCTGGTCTATGACGTCACCCATGACGTATCGGGCTTCCATTGGACTGATTTTACACGTGCTTCATGACGCAATCACGCAGAGCGTTCCCACCGCGTCTCAAACGCAGCTCGAAGTTCCCTTGAAAGGGAACTACATAAAATCCTGTAATGTGGGTTTTTGGAAATGACTTGAGTATATTTCATGCTCCAGGATGTTCACCGCCTTCACTGTAATTTCAAAACAGGCAGTTCAATTGTCATCAAACAGTGTAAACCTGTGGGTGATCATCACGCCTATTTACAGCTTTCATAGTCTTTCCTGTTGAGTCACACAACCCAAAATCTTCACTTTGATTTCAAGGCATAAGCAGCCAAACAGCCATAAAGTGACATGCTTCTGAGGAAAATGAGTGATAAAGCACAATTGTTTTAAATGTTAAAGCACAAAATCTGCTAATGAAAGACTGCTTGAAAGCGATAAGGCAAGGATTTCTGTCAATAACAACTTCAATTTCCTTCTGTTCTCCACACAAAGTTACCGTATGGTACATATATAAGACATAAGACCTTGGCGCCCCAGATCCCCATTCAATTAATTTCATTTATTTATCAAGCACAAATGAACACAGCAATTAGTGACCACTGTGCTGTACAGAAAAGAAGTCTTCTTGAAGTCAATCTTGATCTCGGATAGGACAGAGTATTATTGCCTGTGGATTACAAGCATCTGACCGTCTTATTCAAATTTAAAAGATCTGACAAATAAGAAAGCGCCAGAGCATTTAGGGATTTAAAAACAAGCAACAGTACTTCAAATTGAACTCTATAAAGCATTGGAAACTAATTGAGAGACATTCAAATCAGAGTAATGTGTTCACGTTTACGGACCCCAGTTAAAAATCTGGTGGCTGCATGTTGAACTATTTACTGTAAAGCCGTGAGATTCCAATATATAAGGAATCACAAAAGTCCAAACGAGATAAGACAAACTTACAACTTAACAACTATATATACATTGCATAGAAAAAAATTGGTGGAAATCAGAAGGGAGTGATCAGTTGAATGTGCAATGGACTGTCTAATAGCTATTATTTTATTCACAAAGAATTGCAACAATAATTAAAAATATTACAGTAAACAGAGTCAAACATAGAAAGATAGATAAATGGAATGATAAACAGATCAATATGTAAATAAAACAAAAGACAGATGGATGGATGGATGGATGGATGGTCGGATGGATGGATGGATGGATGGTTGGATGGTTGGATGGTTGGATGGTTGGATGGATGGATGGATGGTTGGATGGACGGACGGATGGATGGATGGATGGATGGATGGATGGATGGTCGGATGGATGGATGGATGGATGGATGGATGGATGGATGGATGGATGGTTGGATGGACGGACGGACGGACGGACGGACGGTTGGATGGATGGATGGATGGATGGATGGATTGATGGATGGATGGATGGATGGATGGATGGATGGATGGATGGTCAGATGGATGGATGAATGGATGGATGGATGGATGGATGGATGGATGAATGGATGGTCGGATGGTCGGATGGATGGATGGATGGATGGCTGGATGGATGGATGGATGGATGGATGGATGAATTAATGGTTGGATGAATTAATGGTTGGATGGATGGATGGATGGATGGATGGATGGATGGATGGATGGATGGATGGTCGGATGGATGGATGAATGGATGGATGGATGGATGGATGGATGGTCGGATGGATGGATGGTCGGATGGATGGATGAATGGATGGATGGATGGATGGATGGATGGATGGATGGATGGATGGATGGATGAATGGATGGTCGGATGGTCGGATGGATGGATGGATGGATGGATGGATGGATGGATGGATGGATGGATGGTCGGATGGATGGATGAATGGATGGATGGATGGATGGATGGATGAATGGATGGTTGGATGGTCGGATGGATGGATGGATGGATGGCTGGATGGATGGATGGATGGATGGATGGATGGATGGATGGATGGATGAATTAATGGTTGGATGAATTAATGGTTGGATGGATGGATGGATGGATGGATGGATGGATGGATGGATGGACGGTTGGATGGATGGCTGGATGGTTGGATGGATGGATGGATGGAAGAATTAATGGTTGGATGAATTAATGGTTGGATGGATGGATGGATGGATGAATGGATGGTTGGATGGATGGATGGATAGATAGTTTCTACTAAAAGACGACTCTCAGCTGCATTTATAAGTTCAGCTCTAATATTTTAGTAACATGATAAGAAAACTTAAAGTATAAAAAAAATGCAGTTGGGTGGCATACAGATCAGTGATAATCCGTTACTTATTACATATAAATCAATAGCTAAAAATAAAAAGATGACACAATCTGATAATCAAGCATGTCTGTATCAAGCGCATTCCTTCCCTTCCAGCTGCACCGCGGTGAATAGCGCCACATGAGCCTGTTCAGCAGACACTGAGCTCACTCCACACGTATGTCTCTTAAGTTCAAAGAGTGACTGACTTCCTTTAGCTGTGCTTACTCAGAGATACTGCGCTCCGCTTGGCTCTGTCTTAATTAATGACTAATTACATCCCATTGCTTCTAATTAGAATCACAAATTCAAGAGTGCCGAGGACAGAAAGCGAGTCTGAATCACAGGCATCATCTGCCTCTCCTCTTTTTCTTTCTCAGACACGGGCAGGGAAACGTGTTTCATGCTAATCTCCTTTTTGCTTGTTTAGACAATGCCAGAAGATAATCTCAGGACTAAAAATGTTTCAAAGACTAAATTATATAAAGGGATTTAATGAAATTGAAAATAATACATGTATTTATAAAATAACAAAAGACATAAGCCACTCATGGCCAAGGGTTCCCATCATTTTTCTAGGTTGAGGTGGTTTTAGGCACTTTGTGTCATGCTTAACAACACCCCTAAGCCGTAGTGAAGTTACGGTTACGCACGGTTGCTAATAGTGTTTAAAACAGAAACAAGAGCAATGTATTAAAAGACTTTGGATTATTCAACCATTACTTCGGGCTTCTGTCACATTATCTGTTAGAAATCATTCCAATATGCTAATTTGGTGCTCAATTATTAATAACAGTTCTTATTATTGTCAATGTTGAAAACGGCTTTTGCAGCTTTTTTCTGGAAATCATGATACTTTCTTTCAGGATTCTTTGATGAATAGAAACATCAAAAGAAATCGAAATCGAAATCTTTCGTAACCTTATAAATGTCTTTACCGTTGCTTTTGATTAATTTAATGCATCCTTTCTGAATAAAAGTATTATTTTCTTAAAAAATCGACACTGTTTACACACATATATTAAGCAGCAAAAACTATTTTCAACATTGATAACAGTATACATCATGCAAGTTAGTTAGTGGAACAAGTAATTTAGTGAAACACTAGAGATCTTACTCCTATTCCCAAGTGATAGTGTTCGAACGGAACAAGATGTCGTTCGACTCTTAGGCGGGGTTAGCTTGCGGTCAGGTAGCTTATGAATAGGCGTTCAGGATATAAATGTTCCTCATTGAGGTGATCACTCAGAACATCTCTATATTGATTTGCAGTGACCCTTCCCTTTGAAGGGACAAGTGCGGATCCAAACCATGCCAGCTTGATGCTGCTAAATCCAACTTTAGTCATCCGTCTCAGTGCCATGACAAGCAAAATATTTATAGTTATGATGTCTTTCCTCACAGCACTCTCAAAGGCAGGCAGGCGGTGACTGTGCTATATAGTGAAACATGACCTCAATTTGCTCTTCAGCATGCCAACTGTTCCTCCTGCACCTTTAGGAGTTCGGATACAAATTCCTAAATAAGAAAATTTGCACTTGTGCATTTTCCGCAGTGTGGCGGACCCTGATATCAGCAGGTTACTTTCTCTATTAGAGATTCAGTCGACATTGCAAGATAAGGTTGACTACTGTGATACCATGTTTTGACTCCCCCTTAAGCTTTCCAAGCATAACATCTATGAAGGTTTTGAACATGGATAAATATTTAATGAACTGGATTATTTTTTATTTTATTTTTTTTTGGTCCACACAACGTTGTTAAATCTGGGTTGAACAGACATGCAAATCCACTTACTCTAGAGCGCTATAATTAATGCAAATTTTCATTTTGTTTACATCAAGGTATGTTTACCCCGTCCTGTTTTTGTAGTTAGGTCAAATAGTTTATTCCATGAAAATCAGATGCATGGCACAGAACAAGCAGGCATTCGCATTGTGCTGCTTTAATTCTAACCTATTCAAATCATCGCAGCATGAAAGCTTTTGAGATACTGTAGCATTACCTTCCATTGTGCATGAGCGTGCACTCAGCATGAAGAGCAGGAATATAGTGTGTTATTGTCTTTACAGAACTGAATCGAGAAGACAAGCAGGCTAAAAGCATTTGTCTTACACAATACAATCAAAACTAAACAGCATTACTGTTGTAGTTATGCCTGCAGATACAAAAAAAAAAAACATTTAAGGCTTAAACCCCTGAATGACCTTTTTTAAAAGGGTAACAGTTCAGCCGGATAAAATGGTATGTTGGATTTTTTTTTACTGCAAAGTTCAAGGCAACGAACAGAGTCAGAGGAAATGAAGCGAGCAATTCTATTCATGAAGTCTTAATGTGTCGCTCTAACACCCAATTACAGCCAAGCGTGGCTTCTGATTATATTAGATATAAAGTACTGGCTATTTGGTTGTTGTTTTTTCATTCTGTTAGCAGCCTTCTCTGATTTAATTTTCATTGTCATGGACTTTTAGTTTGCTTTGTATCATATCCTACTGTCTTTGTTCTAGTTTCCCGCTCTCTTTAGTTACTATGGCAATTCATTTGATCATCACACCTGTTAGACTTTTAGTTCGTTTTCATTGTGTACCTAAGTACCTTGTTTCCTCAGTTCAGTGTTTGTTGTTGTTTGAGTTTGTGTATTATGCACACTGTTACTCTGTCCTGGATTAAAAATACGAAATGGAAAATGGAACAGAAAAATGGAAATCTCTGTATCATTTTCATCTTTGGAACCTCTAGATCTGTGACCATTTTAAAGGTTGTTTTGGAGTCTCCAACAAGGGGTTTACATGCATCCAAGGTCAAAAAAACACTTTAATTTTCTCATAATATACATTGCACATCACCACTTTTCTCACAGTGACTGAAACAGCTCGATAAGAAAGCGTCTGATTGGTCAGGTGGCCCAGTCTTTTGTGATTGGTCTACTATTTATAGCGCGTGTCGGAAAGGAAACAGCCATTACCATATCTGAATTTCAGATCCGAATCTTCCTCAGCACCTGTGATACCAACAGTAACGTTGGCATCGGTTTTACTATTTCAATTCCAATGCTAGTCCTCATCCATTGGAAATGCATGCAAAGTAGATTCACAGCACTGAAAACAGCAACTTCTCGACATGTCGACGATACAAACCAAGGCCTCAGCTACAGTTTTTGAGGAAGGGTCAAAGTAGATGTTGTTCTCGGACAGCCAGTGATGAAGACCATAGGTGAGCAAATGTTATGCACATTTTTCACAAACCTAGCTATATTACACACTGCATGAAAGGTAATATTCGAAAAAGCAAAATACACTTTAAAGGGGTCCTATAATGGTACATGCACTTTTACAAGTTGATTGTACTGAAATGTGTGTTGGCAGTGCCTGTACACAACCATCATATAATGATAAAAATCCATCCAGTGTTTTTGTTTTAATCTCCTTATATGTTTTCCCGTCTCAAATCAAGCCGTTCGACCCTGTGACGTCACACGCTTGGAAGCCCCTCCCACGATTGTTGATTGACAGCAGCGTTTCAACACAGACCCGCCCTCGCTCGTGAGAGCTGTCAATCATAGTCTGCGCGGACCGGCGCGGTCATTGTTGATATGCTGGAGCACTGTCTATGAGCAGAATGGCGTCTAAGCGATTGTGGTGTTCTGTTCTTGGGTGTAATAAGGAACACAGCAGTCATTTTAATGTTCCTGAATCCGAACCGCTGAAGACGCAGTGGCTGAGTTTGTTTTCGAAGGGAATATTCCCCACGAGCAACGTCAATGCTCTCATGTTTGCGCAAATCATTTCTCAGCAGACTGCTTTATAAACGAGGGTCAGTATAAAGCTGGATTTGCTAAGAAGCTGCTCATGAATAAAGGATCGGTACCAGATATTCGTGTTCCTGCTGAACCTCCAGAACAACTGAAGTGAGTGTAACATTTTATTAATCTTTATATTAATCTTTATATTAATCTTTGCAAATCGCTTGCACGCTTCACAATGAATGTGTCTAAGGTTTACACTCAGGGTACATTACGGCATGTTTTCTATTTACGACGTTCTCAATATAATTCATAATCCCACGTTTATACTGAACAACGCGTTATGGTTATTGAGTTATTGAGTTACAAACGGTGTATGCACAGAACAGAGAGGCGGGGTGAGCAAAGCTCATTATCATTTAAAGGCATATACACTGAAATGGCCTGCTGAAAACAGAGCTGTTTTTGACCAGGTAAAATAAGTGTTTTCTTACAATACTAATGAGAATTTTTAATTAAAGTATATTACAAACTTTTAATTTAGACCCTAAAGAATCATATTAGCTTGTACAAAAATGGCATTATATGACCCCTTTAAAGTGTCTTAGTTACAGTGTAATTAAGTTCTCAGTAGTATCAATTAACAACATGTACTTACTATGTAGGGTAGGGGTTTGGTTTAGGTAAGTTGCATGTAATTATGCATAATTTACTGTTGTTATTATAATAGCAAGTACATGTGTAACAAAGACACTTTAATATAAAGTGTTACCAATTTTTTGGGGCCAATTTAAATATCATGATTTACTACTTTACAATGTTGATAAATTATTCATATTTTTAAAGCTCAGTTTCATTGTCAGTGAGCATTACATTACCACTAAATGTAATATACATGTAAAAATAGGAGAAATGAGCAGCACAATTAAATATACAGTATCGACCAATACGAATCAAATTTCAAGAGCTACAGCTACTTGAAGTTGAAATTGATTTTTAGAATATGTTGCTGTCAATGCGTCTGAATTTAACAAGGCCAGATTTAGCATATGGGTATTTGGGAACCGTAAAGGGTTGAATAAATATTTTCAAATAGCGTTAGATACGGCATTATGGCCAAAATCATTGCCTGTCCACCAAACCAACATTGCACAGTGACCAGGGGTTTCGCAGACGGGGTGTCCAGAGGAATAGCAACACTGAAGAAGCCTATGGTACTTCATGCTAAGTTACAGAACATTGACTTATACCTAACCCTAACCCTAACCCAAAACACATCAAGAGACTACTACAGTATAGAACTTACCCAACTCCTTTTTTTCAAGTGCTAAGTGAGTTAAAACACTATAAATTCATGTCGTATGTGAGCTGTACTGATTAATAGCCTGTCTTTCTGGATCAGGGGCTTTGCCGTGTCTTTGTTTAACAGAGCTCATTGTGATTATCACAGGATAAACCCTCCAGCGAGGCCATAAATCAGCCCTGCCGAGGCTCCTCACGCACACAGCCATCTGTCAGTCAAAAGGCCAGATGAGGGCAACTTGAAAAATTTCGAGTCTCTTCCGAGGTGTGCCAAGTACAGCATCTCTGCTGTGTTTCCATGCCTTTCTGTTGAGGTAATTAACCCCAACCCGCTGCTTATTAGAGGAGACTCACAGGGAGCGGAGGATGAGAGGAAATGAGAAATCACAGCTTCTTGAAAAAGCAAACGCAGTCCTTGGAGACGTTTGACTCTTCACAGATCACTCTGCCTTCAAACCAAATATTCCATAACATATATTCCTTCTTACTACATCACAGTCAGTTAACGTTCATAAATAGGTCATACAGCTCAACATGTCTATGCCACTAAAATATAAAAAACAATAGAGAAAAAAAAATCTGTTTGCCTTTCAACACACTTTTACATTGACCTCAATAATAATACTGACTGCACATCATTACCATCACATCATAACTTCTCAAATGAGTTCCAAAGCGACCTGCAGCTTTTCTGCTTGGCGCTCATGTCCATTACATTTCTGTTGTAACAAGGCTTTTTTAATGAGCAAAATGTAAAAATAAAAGTGTGTTCCCTCGGGTTCTTTAAAAGTTACAAATTTAAACAGTTCTATTTTAAAAAACGTGTTTCTGATAACCAAACAAACTAACCTAGCTGACATAGTCTAAGAAAGACTTGAATTAATAACTATTTTTGTCAATTGCTTACTATTTACTGCTTTGATGTGGGTGTTTTTAAAGTGGTAATACCATAACTAACTTCTAGAATAACTAGACAAATTCTGTCCATTGTGTTCATACAGTATACAGTGCACTTGAAATCAGAACCGGAAAAATGAAACAATGAATAAAGAATAAACAATGGTGAGAATTCCTCATCTGGCTGAACAAGTGTACTAAAGTTCAATAGCCAAGTACAAATATGCAAGGAATGTTTCGGTAACACACGAACTAACAATGAGCAAAACATTTGTTACAATATTTATTCATTTGTGTTTATGTTAGTTAATAAAAATACTGCCGTGCATTGTTTGTTCATGTTAGTTCACAGTGCATGCATTTAATTACGTATTAGTAAACATTGAAATTAACATTAATTAATGCATGCTGTATAAGTATTGTTTCTTTTCTTGAAAATCCAGTTTTCACAATATGTCACATTATATGTCACAGAATACTTTTCTGTTCTATTGCAAAGAGTGTTTGTCATAATCAATTGTAGGATCTAGAAAAATGTCAAATCCTATTCCACAGCAGCACTTTCTATTCCTGCTTCTTCTTCTTCTGCAGAATATCATCCTTCAGCTCCCATGAAATGCTGTTTTCTTGATTTGTTTAAATGTGGCGCAGTACTTTGCATAAAAGCTAAATGGTACGAGAGCAGATAAACAGAATGTTATGAGCTGAGAATATGTTCGCTTCACTTCGCTCCTCTACACAATGTAACTACACAATTGAAAGAGGGACTAAGTGATTCTGTTGTTCTTTCTCTTTGGCTTTCAACAGAAAATCCACTACAGCGCTAAAGAGCTGCTGTGCAGAAGCGTGCTGCATTTTCATCAGCTCGAGGATGACAGGGAGATCAGGCAGGCCATCCTCCAGGCTGTTTGTACCAGGTGGCGGAGCCACAGCTGGCATGTACCTCTTCCACATAAATCATTCATTCTGGAAAACACTTGTATGCTACAGAGAGAGAAGCGATGTAAAGTCTGGGACCATGACGTTTAGAGCAACCTTTGTCGGCACTGTATTGTAAGATTTGAACTGATTTGGTGCTTAAAAGTGGACTAAAGTCATTCTGCCCTTTGGAAGATGAATTGCAGATAAAGCAATATTCTGGTAAAGTTAAGGTCAATCAACAGCATTTGTGGCATAATGTTAATTACCACTCGTCCCTAATTTTCTTTTTAAAGAAATAGCTAAAATCAAGGTCACAATGAGGCACTTACAATGGAAGTCAATAGTGCCAATTGTTAAGCAGAAATGTGGAGCGTTAAAGCAACACTAAGTAAGATTTTTTACCTTAAAATAATGTAAATCGTTTCAGTGGTTCATCAAGTCGTGACATGCTGAAATGCACTTATGCCACCGCTTTGCGGTTCTTTATCTGATATATCCACGCTATGTAAGATTGCCAGATCGGGTCGCGTTTCTGTAGTCCGAATGAACATAAGAAAACTACGAATTTGACTTGCTTTACGGCAAGCGTTACAATTGCTGATAGGTGGAGCGTACTCGACAGTAGACTACAACTACATGTAAGATACCTAGCAGCCGGGTAGCTTTTGAATTGTCATCATGATTCCAAAGCCAGTGCTGGATAAACAGAGAGCATGTTCGTGTGTGCACGTGCGACAGCAGGATGCGGTAGGCTAAATTATTTACGACAGCAGTAATGGACAATTCCGCTTCCAACCTGTAGGGCGACCGCAGAGGAAAAGTTACTTGGTGTTGCTTTAAAATGTTTCTTACATTAAAGGGGTCATGATATGTTTTTGTTTTTAAGGTTCCTTGAGGTTCCCTGTTAATACAAATTCACAAAATAACAAATATATTCTGACTCTCTGTCTGAAATGATCAGTTTTTAAGGGGCGGCTCCTTTAAAGGATTAGTTCACTTTTAAAAAAACTTTTGCTGATAATTTACTCACCCCCATGTCATCTAAGATGTCCATGTCTTTCTTTCTTCAGTCAAAAAGAAATTAAGGTTTTTGATGAAAACATTCCAGGATTTTTCTCCATATAATGTACTTTGCTGGGCACCAAACGGTTCAAGGTTCAAAAGACAGTTTCAGTGCAAACTGCAAACTGTTCAAATGGCTTTAAACGACACCAGACGATGAATAATGGTCTTATCAAGCGAAACGGTCGCTCATTTAAAAAAGAAATAACAAAGTTTAAGTTTTATAAGCTCAAATGCTCGCCTTGCTCTGTTCTGTGTGACTCTCCTGTTCGAACTCGTTCATCAAAATGAACGAATCTTTTTCCGAGTCAATTCGTTCATTTCGTTCGTTAAATGAACCAAATGACTCGAAAAAAGATTTGTTCATTTTGATAAACGAGTTCGAACAGGAGAGTCACGAACGTGCATCACAGAACAGAGCAAGGCGAGCATTTGAGCTTATAAAACTTAAACTTTGTTATTTATTTTTTAAATGACCGATCGTTTCGCTTGATAAGACCCTTATTCATCGTCTGGAATCGTTTAAAGCCCTTTGAACAGTTTGCAGTTTGCACTGAAACTATCTTTTGGACCTTGAACCGTTTGGTGCCCAGCAAAGTGCATTATATGGAGAAAAATCCTGGAAAGTTTTCATCAAAAACCTTAATTTCTTTTCGACTGAAGAAAGAAAGACATGGACATCTTGGATGACATGGGGGTGAGTAAATTATCAGCAAACGTTTTTTAAAAAGTGAACTAACCCTTTAAGGGTTGTTGGTAAACGGCCAGTGTTATGCTTGGCTAATGTCATTGCGTAGGAAACATTATCAACGCCCACTCGCTATTGCATGCGAGTAAGTGTTTCGAAAACATTATCATATAAAACCGTCCTTTAGTGACAAAGCATTATGAAATCATTTAATTACGATTTTTGATGCAGCTGCTGTCAGATTGGTGATGTGATGTGATGCAACAGGCAAATGTCATTCGTTAAGCAACTGAACGCCAGTGGGCGGGGCCTATGGTGCGATGATGTAAAACTATCCGTCAATATCTTGCTCTGGAGCCAGTCATACGCAAATGTTTTTGTGTGATGTCACAAATCCCACAATATCAAAATGAGCCATTTTTGGAGCTTGTTTGAAACTTGCAGGATGTTTTAGGCTTCTTATATGTCTAAAGCTCAAGGCAAATTTGATTTCTCTTGTCATAACCCCTTTAATTCTTTTGTGAAAACATGTGCATTGTTTAAGCTGCAAAGTTGTTCTCACCATTTGTACAGTCTTTTTAGGGGTTTAGGCGTTTCGTTGTCACATCAAAGAAGTTGTAAAAGTGGATATGGCTTTACATAGAAACCATCAGTTAGTGATTTAAGTAGTTTTGTTAAAGTAGCTGAAATAGTAACTACTGTTTAAGTAGCTCAAGCATGATGCTAGCAACGGCAAGGTCTTGTAAAGGTTTGATTCCCAGGAAAAGCTGATCAATTGTCTGGTAAAAGCATTTGCGTAAATGATTTGTTCACACTAAAATCATGTAAACACATCTTTACGTATAGGGGGAAACTATTGAAACCTTGAGTATTTTAACACTTTTTGTTTTCGGCATGAAAAAGAAGTTGTGAAGTTGTGATAGTCTTTTCTTGCCTATTTCCATGTATATCTGAGTGAAACAGCTATTCAAACAAAAAATAAATGCAGGGCAGGAATTGATTTTGTCCACGGGGAATATAGTGCTGAAGGGATGATGTCAAAACACAGAAGAATAATTCGCCAGTGGTTCACTCGGGATATCCCTATGCTTTTATAATGGGGTTATTCAGTTTATGAGTGAAATAAGATCTGTGGTAAGTATAACTTGATGATACTTTGACACTTTTTACTGTTTACAAGTAGTTACACCTGGTGTTTTAATCCGTCTCTTTTGTCCACTTTTGATCACTTCTGTCCTGATTTCTTCGAGGGGAGGGTCTATGGGAGGGTAAATGTGTGGGCTATTTCAGATCTTTCGATCTAATGGACGAAATAAGCTCACGCAATTTACATGTGTACGCGACCGGAGACGACAGAAAAACATGAAGAGACAGAGAAGACGGTCTTTTGTGGCATTCGACCACATGAGCGTTTACACTACGAAAGCAATCCGGTCGAATTTGATTTTTTTTTAACTACCTCTGGAAGTAGTCGAAAGTGGACCAGCTCAAAACGTTTTAGACCCTGTTTACACCTGGTATTAAGATACATTTTGATGGGTGGGATCACAAGTGTACGAGGCTAAATACAGGTCTAAAACATTTTCAGAAGTCCACTTTCGACTTTTATTTCATGTTTACCCATTCACTTCCATTATAAAATATCACTACCAAACTGAAAAGATCAAGGTATCTCAGATAAACGTCAACAATCTATGCCATGCAACGAAAGATCAAGTGTTGAAACCAAAAAATGCTCACTAATGCTCTTCTCCAAGCCCATTCCTGAAGCCCGCAGCCGTTGCCAAACAGCTCGACGTGTCTGCGGCTGTGGCTCGGGAATGTTTGCTCTAGTTATCATCTGTAGCAGCCTTTCAGCTCAGCGAGGTTTGTTTGCACCCTTGACTCAGTTTGAGCGCTACACTGCCTGTCAGCAACCCATATCAACAGTTAGTACGACAG